>JAFELO010001113.1:507933-534278 GCA_017140195.1 Eumaeus atala | reverse complement strand
GGGTGAGAGTCGCACTTGGCCGGTTTTATTATTCCTTATCAAATAGCCTGGTCCCGGGTCGGACTAAAAGAGGTTGTTGGGTCTTCTCAACAACACTAAGACATCACGCCAGTTCCCTAATGGGAAAGTAGGATGAAGGAGAGCGAAGTAAACAGGTAGATCGTACATCGAATATGATAAGATCCTTCCAAACATAAAAATGTTTAATGTCACATCTTTTGTCGTTTATAACACGAGTACGCGTGGCCTTTCTCGAAGTAAAGATTTACTAAGTCAAATAAATTCTATACCGAGAATATGGCGAGACTGTTTGAGCTGTCATGAATAAGGCTTACGAGATGAAACCCTTTTGATAGCTACCGCCGGGCGACGGTCCACATTATATTTGGTAGTCAAACATTACAAGCTTTACTTATTTACTAGCCACGCTAACCTTGGAGGGTTGAGATCAAGGTAGAAAATGAAGCTACAAATTCAAGATATAATCTTGTGTTCAGGTAACATTTGAATCAATTCTTCTTGATGTTAATGAACAAGTTTGTACTGAATTGAGTAGGAATGGCATTATTTAAAGTGCTATTTCGACATTCATTTGGACTGCTTAACTATTCAGTATATAATTATATATTGGTAACAGTTTATGAGCTTTGGTAACAAGGCAACGAAATCACGATTACACGTGAATGAACTTTAAAGTTATTTATTACGTGTAGTGTGTGTAGTACCGGAAGTAAAATTAATGTATGCAGAACTACGTAACACCAACGTCGTCGTAGCAGTGCTACGAGACGAAGAGTTGTTTGACGTATGTAGCACTTGAAGGAAAGCTTAAATATATGCGGAGGTTACAAAAGGGATTGTGCTTGATAGTCGTAGCATTGCTACGAGATACACTAGTGTAACGTTGTTTTTAATACACATTGTAAACAATGTTAAACTATTTTATGTGCAAAATTTGACGAGACTTCTTAATTGTCTTCGCATTGCAACTGCTACTAAGTCATAGGTCTTATAAAATTATAGACGCGTTTCATGCTCTAAGTGAAGCGCTGTTATACTTCTCAAACATCATAAAAATATCCATATTGTGTTAAGTTTAAAAGAAGAGCCCCTCTACTCGTGGCATTCACAATTAAATTAAAGTCGTATGGAGGAGCCGTGCGCCGAATGAACCAACCTCAATGTCTCGTGACCGTGACCTATGACTCTCTGTGGTGGTATGGTCTGTACCCTATATAGTTAAGGAGGATACATCATAATAGAGCTGCATTTTTGTCATGAAGTGTCAAATATAAAAGGCCTTAAGTATAAGATTCAATTACGTGACATATTTTATAACTGGCTAGTCACAACTAAAATTACATTAAAGTATAATACAAGTGTTAAATTAACATTAAAACATAAATGTTAATGAGCTTCGACATTTCGTTTTACACGCGGTATTAAATCAGCTGGTAAGCTGGGAGGGAGGGTATAACGATAAATCTGTATTACAACCGAAGTCGTATATAACGTTTGGTTTGGCGTCATTAGCATTAGACGTACAGCGCCGTATCGAGGATTTCTTTCACAAAAGTAACATGGAATAAATATGCTCGGTTTAGTTTGATGTGCGGCGGCGTCTGAGGGCATGCAATTGCGCTTCACCGATGTGAGTGTTTACACACTCACATCGGATATTATATATGCTACTGATTTTTTTTTTGTAGTTAATGAGGGGGACAAATGATAAATCGGTGTTTTTTGGTGAGTACAGTAAAGCATGGACATCCCGCATTACCGTTGTCATGCGAGCGAGTTACCCTTCTTTCCTCTTTACATTCAATGGGCCACTTTTTGTTTTTGTTAACATTTCACATGGAAAGTACAGAATAGGGTTTGATTCAAATTTAATATAATGGAGGCACATAATACAGACACCATACAGTTTCAGTAATGATAAATAATGAAGAGTTATTGGACGGTTAAACATCTTATATACCGGAAACTCCCTTAAAACTCACCTGGAACTCTTTCTTATGCACTCTTACGTAAAACTTATTTGAAACTGTTTAGTCTAAAGGAAAACGTAGTAATTAAAATAGGCCAGAAGAGACAGATTGTTTTCGTCTACTCAGATGACAGGAAGCTCGCCAGAGCAACGCCAAAAAGTTTAAGTACTGGTTTGAGAATTGAGTTCCAAAGTAGTTTTATCCATAATCCATCACTAGTAGAACAGACGGCTGCCATTTTATTTTAATAGTTATTGTATGTAATCCTAAACATACAATCAAGGCTTATTTGTAGCCAATATGTATACGAATGGCATTAAATGGCCAACGTTTTGCCCGGGGTGTCACTTGCGTAAAATC
This sequence comes from Eumaeus atala, assembly GCA_017140195.1. Taxonomy (NCBI): domain Eukaryota; kingdom Metazoa; phylum Arthropoda; class Insecta; order Lepidoptera; family Lycaenidae; genus Eumaeus; species Eumaeus atala. Next base: position 531,927 of record JAFELO010001113.1, on the reverse strand, counting down.
TATCTCAAGAAGGCTATTAATTTTTCGTAATAAAAAATATCTAAATGTGTGCCAAACTTCATCCAAATTCGTTCAATAGGTTCTGAGTAGAACGGTGACAAACATACGAACAAACTTTCGTATTTATAATATTATCAGCATTACTGTCTGGATATGTTAATATAAGAGTAAGTATTTCAAATCGTAAAATGCCTTTTTATATCAGGCGGTGTAATTCCAATATAATAAAAACATCCAGCTACTTCAAACACCCATTGACACCCGCATGAGAAGATGTACAGCCCTCTTTCATCCATCCCCCAATGGGCCAATGCTTCTGGATGAAGTAATAATTCCACAACACGTTGAGTGGTAACAGGCGAAAAGACAGACGTCGTGGTCGGCGCGTGGGGAGTTGCCGGCGTGTAATGAGAAATAATTGATACTTGCAGATGTTTATTGCTCCTCAGACACTATTCCTGTGTATTTCATTCGTTTTCGAATCTGTAAATAACCTGACTGTGATCAACATTATAACGGAATTTATTTTTCACAGGAATATTTTTTAATGTGGTAACTAAACATCTGAATAGAGGTTATGCAAACGTTTAGCCTTCCTTACTGTGTGTAAGAAAGAACTGTGAGTTTCTCTCAGCTGCAATACAGAATGGCATCTTACTATTGAAGTATGTTTGACGAACGGCTGCCTCAGTTGGTAACGCGGCGATTATTCTGCGTGTTACGCTAGAGGTCGCGGGTTTGAATCCTGCCTTAGTCATGGATGTTTCTATATGTATTATATGTATTTCTATAGTAAAAAAATAAATATATAAAATTCCTTAAATTTAAGAAAATCTTGAATATATTTCCGGTGTCTAGCACTTGTAACACAATTCCTTACGGTACTAAGCACAGGGCTAGGCTAATCACAGACCACAGGACTTTTTCTTTCTTTTTGTTGACGCAGGGAAACGCATTTAGGCGCCTTAACTGGCCCTGGGTAGGGTCCAGTGATGTGTGGGGCTCGCGGCACATTGCAGTGCCGACTACCCTCAAAACCACCGCGACTGCCGTCAGTGCCGCCTTTGATGAGGTGTCCCGGAACAACTAATCATCAAGAGACCTTGACGGCTCGTCATATTGGACCAACGCCACCTCCACAAATGGGATTGACCCACACCACGGGACAACCCCACCAACTTTGGTACAGTGCAATGGGGCGAGGTTCCCATAACTGCCCCCTGCCCTTTGTGTAAAAGTGCTGCCTACCTTTCTTCTTTTGTCCCCACTTCTTATAGGAGGGGCACAAAATGCGGCTCCTTCTCCTGCCCTTTGATCCCCTCTTCTTATAAGAGGGATACAAAAAGCAAACCTGGGGTATGATGAGACCACAAATATTATTATTTTAATAGTGATAAGAGTATATCTACCTGTATGCCTTTATCTCCGGATGATTTTCAGCTACTTACATAATATATTGTAGGTACAGTGCGTATTACCACCCATAAGTAGTGAATATAACATGCAACACTGAGAATCGAACCCGGGCTTGTCCCATCGATTCCTTACGTCACATCACATAAATTTACTTAGAACTTTGTCCATCAAAATTGGAACGTCACTGTAAGCAATTAGACCTTCACAAAGTATCCGTAGCGCGTGTAAATCTTTAATTAATTGAAGACCCTCAGGCCGATGGGTGTTGGTCCCAAGCGGCGTTACTTAAAGTAACGGTTCCAACTCCGTAACTTGCTCTTTTGGGATATCCGTTCGCTTACAGGAATAATTTATTCAATTCATATCGATGCAAATAAGATTTTCTACTCTACTCAATACTCTTTATAGCATATGAGGTTACACAACGACACAACGTAAAGCATAAGCTTTTAAATAGATGCGACCACTGTAATTTTAAAGAGCGTCCTTAAAACATTCTCTAACTAGACTAAGGTGTAAGATCATAAACTTATTTGAGTTTTAACGCACACTCTGCGCCTGCAACAATGTTCAATTATTCGTAAAGAGGTGTTAATGGAGGAAAGTAAATATACTTTATTGTGAATGCATACAGATAGATTATATACAAATAAATATATTAACATGTGCACAAAGCGGCCATAATGTTTGGATATCAATCTTTACCTGATATGTATTCCTATTATGATCTTTATAAATCCCTTAATAAATTTGTATGTGTTACCACTATGGTATTATTTATTATGTATACATACATACATACATTTATCACCTATGCTGCTCTAGTGGAGGCCTATATCCGACTTATTTATCCGGCTGATGGTGATGATACCTAAATACCTATATATTACGTATATATATATATATATATTACGTATATGTATATATAAATATATATATATATATATATATATATATATATATACGATAATACATAAAAATGAACATAGATTTTTTTCGGCCGAGCCTCTATACTCTATACTACAGACTACAAGATTACTAAAAAAAGTAGTAATCTTGTAGTCTGTAGTCGCTCTTACTAAGACATATCAAGTAAACTTCTTAGAACTTGGGAGTTTGTTTTCGAACCGGAGATGCTTGTGTCTGTTAGAGCACCTGTCGGCGTAGACTTTACGCTGCACATGTCTCTAGCAGCGTTCGACTGCCACGGGAGTGTGTACATGAAGAATGAACAATCCATCTCTGTTTACGCAAACACTTTAGCGCTGTGTGCCACATGTAGCGAGCTGTTTCCTACAGACATTGCCAATTATTACCAAAATTCATATGAAAGCACTGTGGTACGAGTTTTATTAACCCGAGACTATTTTGCCTTATTTGTGAATAGTATGCGGATGGTTTTTTCCTTCCTTTCAGCTATTCGACGTACTTTACCAAATACAACCCCCCCCCCTTCTATAGGGATGTCTATATTACATATGTAACATGGACCCTACTGATGACTGCCGACGCTCATCCGCATGATAATAATCCCATTGTCTATACATCCGCATTATTATCATGCGGATTTGTTGACCTCTTTTCTCTTCCCTTCCAATAGACCACCGGCTACTCACAAACTACACGAATCGCTACAGCATAACTATTAATTTACAGGTGGCATGTTAAGGAGAGGTACCAATTTGGCTGCAATATCTTAGGAGGTATGGCGCAGATACATAAATTATTGTATTAGCCCCTAAATCCAAACTGAACATTTTGCCGTTAACTTGAACATTCATCAACAGGTTGAATTATTCATATCAACTATGTGTAATTAATAATACCCCAAAATTATCCTCCAAACAGAAATCCCACATAATATAAATCTGAATTTACATTCAAAATATTTTACAGTTGTCAATCTACTTGTTTATGAGTGTTACCGAATACGCTATGAATGCAAAAAAAGTGAATTGGTCCAACGAGGTATGAGTGTGGAATGGCCAGCACTTGAATGTCCGAGGGGTGCAAGCAGATACAAGTGACACTTACCCTCATCATTTACACAGTTTATATATTACACACGAAAATTAAAAAAATTATTAAATAGAAACTTTAAAACACATTTGTTAATTAATCTGTAGACAACGAGTATCTGTTGCACTGCATGTTTTAATAATGTATTTTTTTTAACAATATAAAACATTAAAAGCATTTCAGTCCAACTTCTGTAGTTGTTGGTCTGCTTAAGCAAAATGTATTGTATGTACATATGGAAATAAATATTTAAAAAACGAAATAAGGTAAAGGCATCCAATACCGCAGGAACAAAAATGGCACCAATTACTGATGTATCAAACATTTTCGTATTTATTTTGAAACGGAACAAATAACGGGGAATGACATTTTGGACAGATTCGACTAGTTCTATTCATTAGCCGATCACCGGCTTACTTCGAGTTTGACGGATACGTATAAATAGTAAGAGTCAGTGCCATGCTGCTAGTAAGAGGTACCATGCTACTTTGCAGCGGAATTGGGCCGGCACGAACGGAGAGGGACCTCTCGTTCATATGATACCGACGTAAATTGACATCTATGATGTCGCGTATCTAGCGGTTTGTGACTAGCCGGTGGCCCATTGGGGGGAGTTGAAAAGGAGGACAATGCATCGGCATAGCGATTATGCTCACGTTCATTGGCGTCTGTAGTTGTAGGAGGGCTCCGATTTCTGGTTTGTCCCCCTAAAATATATTAATTTTTTTTAGACTAATTAGTCTATTTGACATGTGTACTCTTCATAGAAAATAGTGGTAATTAAACCAAGTGTTACTGTGTTTTCAACACATGATAACAGACAATACTTAAGACATGAATGTGACTATTATTTCTTTGTTTTTATGTGCTTCTAAATTTATCTTGCGACACTTACTAAGCTAAAATAGTAAGCAAATACAGGTTACCATTAATAAATAAAATTCGCCATGTTCGGTGTTAAAAATGGCCGTGCGCATGTAAATCCGAGCCAACATCGGCAATAAACGAATTAGAAGGTGTAGATTGTAGATTCCTTGTGTATTTTAATATATAATATATAATCATGATACCAATGCTAAACTATTTTACTCCTCCTTTATTATATAATACAAATATTTATTTCCGCTCTATATTAACTCCACTGAAACCTCATTTTTTAACGAACTTTAGTATTCAAAATTTAGTCTTGTACTGGCTGTCAAAAAATACCAAATATTTCTCCTATATTAATTTGATATTTTTGTAGCAATTACTTTAAAATGACATTTTTTTGATAATATCATACAAGTAAAAAATTATAATGTTTTAGTTTTTGTAGGTCGGATTCCACTGGCGAGGAAAGAAAAGAGAAAAAAAGTTAAAACAAAACTTTATTTCCGGTCCGGATTGATTCCGGTCATAGAAATACATACCAATTGATCACTCCGAACGCATGTATCTACTATGACAAACTAGCGATATGAGCCATTCGGCTAACACCGAACCTTTATATACATAGTGCATTGCGCTCCTCTACCCCCAGTTGGAAAAAGGCTACTTATATGTATACCACACAAGTCACTTTTTAGACACCCCGGTTTATGCCGACCTTATGATGCTGCAATGCAGCATGTCGCTACCACGCACTAAACTACTATGCATTGTCATTCGTTTTATCACTAGCCTCGCTTGCTTACGTCAACATGTTTTATTTTTATCGTATAGAGAGGCTAACGAGAGATCGAAACCGTTTTAAGACTACTGACGCCCATAAACATCCGCACAATTGGTATACCACCTTACTACTACAATTACTTACAAGTCGCACGAAATGAGACACCGAAGAAATAACTTTACGACGGTATTATGTAAGCGCGAGATACCTCCCCGGTGGTGCCGGCCCAATACCGCTGCAATGGTGCATGGCTTCTACCTCTTGTTTTTGGTGCGCTGTTCCCTTGAGCCAACGGATAGCGAACCGCACTAAACACGAGGAACTTAGGTAGCACCCTATTGAGTTTTTCAGTACTCGTTAACAGGAGACACATTACCACGACATTAGATTAAATTAAAATATTAGTCAATTTTAAATAAATATGAAAACTAAAATATTAAAACTGTAAAACATTCTACGTTACATGAAAAAAAAAAATGACACAGCGGAATTGAATAAAAAGAGCTTTATCGCCAAATTAATTCATTTTACAGAGGCGGTAGAGTTAGGTGCTTGTATTATAAAAAGTTTTCGTTTTTATTAATAGTTTTGTAACAGATTGCTCATGGGAGACTTTGCTTCTATGGGCAATACCCTGCCATTTGGCAAAGTATGTACAATAGCCTCTATACTAATGTTTACAGGCGTCAATATTCATTAATATTCCGCCTGCTCTTCCGTCCTCTCTTATTACAAAAAAGGAAAGTTCGATCTCGAATATTGTGTTCACATAAAGTGATAAAGTGGATTCTAATAATGTATCACATTTGCCCCGCACGTGTTGTAGCGGCGTATTCAAAATGAAAGGGTCAGTGTGGTGACCGGTGGAGAGGGTGGTGGAAATGAAACACCCTCCCTGGGTATGTTTCATTTTGTTATATAGTGAAAATGAGTCCAAATGACTATGGCATTGAAAGAGCGGCATACTTTATGGGTTTTGATTTGAACGTGACTTGAATGGGTCATCTTTCGGGATTCGGACACATTTTTTACTACTCAATTTACACTGGACGTGCGTTACTAAAGCAGAGACGGGTTGTAGTGAGGTTGACTTTATCCTTCATTAGTGAAAAGGTTTTCATCGTCTTACTCATTTGTCTCTTTATTCAACGCCTAGTGACCAGAGGTCAGACATCTTGGTGCTTGGCGCAGACATCTTGCACCTAAATATAGATCTGTCATTAAACCGAGAAGCTGATTATGGTCATGGTTACGAAGCACGAAGCAAAAACTAAAAACGTAGAAAAATATATTGTTGCCCAAGGAGTCTGGCTTTCTTTGTTATGTCATGGAAGATTTTTTAATGCGCGCGCACATCACCACGAAAAACCGACACTTTCAAGTTAGCTATAGTGAACATATAAATTTATTTCTTGCTACGCCAAATGAGTGTAAGATCTAACGGGAGTACGGTAGTGTGCTATGTCACTACACACACACTTTTTTATATAGCATAGGGCGGTCAACGAGGAACCGAAGACTTTTGACGACGTTGTGTTGCTTTTCTTTCCACCTCTCTACAATGTGTACAATATGTCGCCGGCTACTCAGAAGCCACACACCATGACAGCGTAGCTATAGCTTTACAGCGGCACCATGCGGCAGGCAGATTTCCCAAAAAAAAAGTTACGGATTTTAAGGTTTGCTCCGTTACACCGTGCGCGGGTGTTACACTATTTAGCGCGGGTACAGGAAGGTTAATTACAATATCTAAATTACTAGTTAGGGCTTACATGACAATTTATTTCTTAATATATGCTTCGGTTAGCTTATAGCAGATGTGTTTGCAAGACGTGGTACAATATCTTACGCCGCTTCTAATGTCACATAATTATTTAAAAAATCCAACCTCGTTATTATACGTAAAAGTTTGTATACTCTCTTGAACAATTTATGTGTAAATAATTTGAAACTTAAAGAAATTTGAAAAGCATATTGATTTCTGTAATCATTCAGTGTTCCCACACAGGAGTGCGATGCGACAGCGCCAGGCAAGAAACTGCGGTGCGAATTTCGTGCGGGTTCTGACGCCGCTGTGACGTCATGCCGCAGAAATGCGCATTTTGTCCCGTGAGCACGCAGATTCTTGTGAATTCGCAAAATTGTCATGACCTCGTAATTATAATAGCTGTTATTAAAGCAATTTTTGTTCGTTGTAAGCTTATTAAAGTGACACTGGTACATAAAAGCAGCACCCAACGGTTGCACCCGCGTAAGTTACAATCCCAATATCGGGGTAGAAACTGAAAGATTAATTCCTAACCTTCCACGCAGAAACATCGACACTTCTGTTTTTTATTATTTTTTCCACACTTTAACAACTTTTTGTAGTTTTTTTCAAGAAGCGTCCGCCGTATGAATAATATTTATTATTAACGCGTAAAATTAACTGAAACAGCGCTCGCGCAACACTTTACAGCACAATTCCAGAAACTTGTTCTTTCTTATGAAACAAACTCTTTTTTATGTATGTACGGGGAAACGTATTTACGCGCCTTCACCGTACCTAGCTGGAATCAAGTTGTGTGTGGGGCTCACAACACATTATAGTGCTGAATACTCGCAAAAACCACCGCGAGTGCCATCCGTGCCGCCTTTGGTAAGGTGTCCCGTAACAACTAATCATCAGGGCAACTCGACGGCCAGTCAGCCACCTAAGAGCGGGCTCCTTCATAGCAGGGTTGATCCGCACCACAGGACGAACGTACCAACTTTCGGACGGTGCTATGGGGTGAGGTCTCCATCCTCGCCTAATGCCGAGTGCGCGAAAGCGCCACCTCATGTCGCTCTTTTGTCCTCCGTTCTTATAAGAGAGGTAAAAAGAGCGCTTCTTTCTCCTGCTCTTTATCTCCTTTTATTATAAGATGCGTACAAAGAGTATTGCATCCATTGAATTTGCATTGCCTGGTTTTACCTCAGTCTCTGGAAAATTATTAAATAATAAGAAACTTACACTGGTGTCATCTACTATGTCATCTACCGAGGTAGCAAACAGAACAAACCCGGGCAAAATAATCATTTTATAATAGGAGGTGGCCCTTTGGTGGGGATGACGAAAGGAGGGCAACACATCTGTATGTCAACGATATTGTGAATGTCTATGGGCCACGGTAAAAGACTTCGATTTACCGTTTGTCCGCATATACAATAAACAGTATGTATCACATAGGTGACAGGACCGCTAACTCCCCGGTTATTCGTCTCCAATTTCTCAACACTACCTCTTGAATATTCGTCTCGGTAAAACTTATATTTAGTTTACTTTTAAATCACATTTGTTGAATGCGAGTCTTTTCTATGTAAGATCTTTTAACATACAAACCACACTGAAACTTGCACGAATAATAGAATATATCCTGCAAATAAAATTATTAATTGGCCTTACCGTGCTACAGCGTATCTGGGATACATTCTGAAACATTTTCGGTCCCTTTCAAAGTACTCAGACACTATCTGACAAAGGACTGTATCAAATAAAAGAAAAATGAATATTAGTAATGATGCAACAAAAATGTAATACGATATTGGAAAACTTCTTCAAGTACTTTATTCATTATTCGAAACCTTTTTCAGACTGACGGTATTCCTGTTCGGTCCGGCCATTACTATCATCAGCTTTTATTCGTTAATAATTTACTCTTTTTACAAAAAAGATCTTTTGTGCTCAGGAGTTTCTTACAACAAATTGGTCCTTGTTGGAAGAAGTCGTGAACAATATTAGATTACAAATAAACAGATAATTAATTGCTGCATTTAAAATAGAATAAGTTGCAAGCCACTGAAAAACGGTGAATATTATTGTACTAATTATAAATTGTAACACCTCAACCAGTTGATGTTCTTGCAAATAAATAATAATATTTAAATATTTATTCATTTAAGAAACGATTAAAAGTGACAGTAAGAAAAAATATAACTAGTAACTGCAACGTTACGATTTTCCGTGATAACGTCGCTTACCTATATCTTAAGGAGTAAACGCCCGTCATATGTTGCATACTGACAGTTGATACACATATACAATTTTGAATCTATTTTAGTATGCAAATTTACTATACATATTTCATTTGTACATTTTCACAAGTTTCAAGTCGCAAGGACTTTGAACCCATAACTCATTGATTCCTTATGAGGTAGAGAATCCAAGCAGCCTTGTATCCGATTGCAGCTTCGACTCATCAGAATGAGAGTACGTGAGGGGTCTTCCTCACTGCCAGTATGTCGACGTGTAGAATTTGCTCACGGGTACTACACGCCGCGCGCCGCTTACGTATCCCGTGTGGTTTCATAAAGACCCGTGACCACTATTTTTATAGAATAGGAGCAAACGAGCAATCGAAGTGTTTTTACGAGTACCGACGCCCATCAACATCTCATAATTACTATGCCGATGCATTTTCCACCTTCAACCCCCCTACAATGCGCCACCGGTATCGCACATACAGCACGAAACGCGACACTGACCATAGGTGTTAAGGCGTTAATGTGTGAGAGAGAGGTACCTCCCCGGTCGTGCCGGCCCAACTCCGCTGCATAGGAGGTGTCATGCATCATGCATGTTACTACCTCCTCTTATGCAGCATGACACTACCTCTTCTTGTTGTCGTCGATAATCCGCACCAGGCTCGTGTTCCCTGTTATTGTATATAACTGTGTTCCCCGATGTACTCCGTTGCAAATATCTAGCGCTAATAATTTAATTAGGTACACCAATACACTCTCGCTTATGCCATCAACCCATTCGTCATTAAAATGGCCCAATAGTTAATTTAAATTCAATGTAATAAATCAAGTTCAATTGCTTCATTAAACACGACCGGCGGTTATCAAATTTAACTGATTAAATTAACCCGGAATTAACCGATATTGCGATTTCAATAATGACCGGATCTCGGTTCATGGATTTATTTGTTATGATAGAAGTGTACTGTGACAGTTTTAACCGGTCCAGTTCTGCGACAGTTTAATCCTAAAATCCAGTATAATTGATATTCAAATGTATTGTGCAAAGTGGAAATGAAGGAATAAACCCGAGTTCTTGAGTTCGAAACAGGGCAAATTTAATTTGTTGCTGTGGGTATAATGTCATATTAATTACAACTAATATTGTACAATATTTATACCTAATTGATGAACTGATTTTTTATATTTTTATATAAATTTTTGAAATATACTTTGAAATACAAATACAAAGAATATTTAGTCACCCGCGTACTCCACCACCAAAAGCGCACTCTTAGGAATTTGTCGAATCTCCACCCGAGTTCCATAAATTTTCTTCTGCACCCTAAAAGCAAATCTATCTGCTAAAATTCAAGTTTGTAGGTATTATAGTTTCTGAGATTTCGTCATTAATCAGTTAGTGGTATTTCGCCTTTATATGTTATATAGATTATCTCAATGTAGTCTAACTCTTGTGCTAGATCTGCGGTAACATATGTTATGTCACTGAATATTTCCTACGCTCAAATAGACGAATTAATCTAAAACTGCAGTTATCAGTATCTCACTTGCCTGTATGGACACGTAATAGGCATGTTTTATGTTATTTTTAATAATTATGTTTTAGTTTATTTTCACGTTTGTTAAAGTGTAGTAAACGCTGATTGTTACATGTTTTCCTTATTATTTTGTGCATCTATTTTTCTAATCCTAATAGCATGTAATGAATTGTAGGTGAAACTAATAAATTAATAATAATAAAGATGAAACATTTTTCTGTTATCCGTATTGAATATGTTAAGAATCTCCTGGACCATACCTCCTTTACAATTTCAATTTCACGTTATTCTTGACTAGTATAGGGCGATAGAGTGATATAATAAAATCTTCCGTAACATAACCCCGTATGTGAAAAAGAATCACATATCGCGGTACTCTAAAATATATTTTAGGCAATTAGAAAGTATGTTTTTGGAAATTATGTTGTGCAAGTGTTATAATGTGACGCTATACTGTGATCCCTACCACGGTTCAAGCCTCGTCGTGGCAGTGTTGCTCACTAACCTGTGGTGAACCCTGTCACATGACGTGTCGGTGGGGCTCAGTAGCCGCGGTGAACCCTGAAACTTGACGTGGCGTTGGAGCTCAGTGTTAGGAGCGAAGAAAGAAAATGAGATAAGAGACCAAGAGAAGGAGGTGCTATGGTGCACGGGGAAAGGGACGAGGATGCGAATCTCCGTTCCTTGTACTGTCCCAAAGTTGACAGACGGAGCCAAATGTGGGCCGGGGTCGAGGTGCCCTGATAATTTGTAGTTCTGAGGCAGCACGCCGATACTATCCGGTCCACATAATGTGCCTCGCATCACGTACCACAGATGATGGCGCGTAAATATGTGTCCCCGCGTCCCAAAAAAGGCTATTATTCAATGAAATGGTTATATATTCATTTTTCAAATTTCACATATAAAATGGTAATAATGATAAATATTGAATTGATGATGATTGTAGAATTTACATTCAAAGTTTTCTTAAATAAGAATTGGATTTCATTGACTTTTATGCTAGTTTTTCATGTTTTAAATACAAATTTACCTTTTCATGCGTTTTTAGAAGAAAAAAATGACGCCGATTTGTACAATTCGAAAAAAATATAGATTATCATTTACCCCATTGGGGAAGTGAACTTCCAAATATATATATATATATATATATATATATATATATATAGACCGTTAGCCGCGTGGGGTCCTGGGTTCGATCCCCAGGTTCGATTCCCGGGCAACCGTTATTAAATGCTTTTCGGATTATTCTGAGCATGCTTACATTGCCCGGGGTTGGAATGTGCCCGAAGTGGCCATAGGCCTGCCACCAATGACATCATGGGCCTCAGTTACTTGACTAATCGTGGGTGATCTAGTATATCTTACGAGTTGTGGTTGTACTAGCACACTTCTACCTACCTCTTCGGGGATAACAGCTGTGAAGGAACTTTATAGGATTCTCTATCAAAGATTCAAAAATAATCTATGTCGGAGCCACTGTTTTAGTATAGTTTCATGGGACAAACGAACAGTCCGAGACTTTTGGTGATTAATGGCTGTAGTATTCCTATACAGCGCCAATTATTATTTCAAGTGAACAGTAGCATCTAACTGACCGCCTTGTTGTCTAATGGTAAACATTCGAATCCCGGGTCGGACCATACGAAATTGCTATTAGGACTTTTCAAATTCTAATAAGGATTTAGGAAGATGGCGATGTTACACCCACGGGGGTGAGGCACGGGCCTCGGAGAGCACGTTAAGCCGTCACGACTGCGCCTGATTTCTCTCCCTGTCGTGTCGGATTGCCGTCCCATCGGAATAGGAGAATGAGGGCATAGAGAGTGCACTTGTGTCTGCACAAACACCTGAGGACTATAATATGTCCCACGCAGATGGCACACCTCTATTGAGGGCGCTGCAGCCGAAATTCGGCTAGGACGATTATTGTTATTATTACCATTCTAAGTTTATAAAGTGCACAACAAATAAGTAGTAAACATTACGGGTCGTTTATAGCAGTTTGCACGAGGTACCTCCTCCGTTCAGACATAACTTATTACTCTTATAATACGTATAAATTTAAATGTACTTTGTAGTATGTATAAAATCCCACCGACATCATAAACCTTCCGCAACGATGTAGTACATTAGGGGGAGTTCATACTTACCTATCTTGTAACGGCGCGCTTGTAACATGGAAGGGGCGGGGATAGACAGACAGTGTCGTCGCATACTCGGTTAACGGTTATGTAGATGTGTCTTGGCTTTATCCGGAGCGCCGCGGCACAATGGGGCCAATGTTTTGTTATGTTAATTGCGGATTTGAATTAGGACTTAGTGTCTCGAGTGTCTTTGACTTTAAATTAAATATTTAGCATACTGATGATGGAAATACACGAAAAAGTGACGGGTCTTCAAATTCAGTTTTAAAACTCATAAGCTATCTGTATCTACATGTACTTTTCTGCTGCTTGCCTTACTGTTAAGTTGGCATTTCACTAAATTCTGCCGACGCCTTCCCTCCCCTTCTCTCTTATGTCTTAAAATGAAAAGTATTACAAGATCGCAGGCAATGTGATACAAAAACGTAGAACGGAAGACATTTAAAGTATATGAATAATTATATAATATATTTGTTCTTAATGAATACACTGGACCTAACACATACTAACAATAGAGCTTTAAAAAAAAACAGGAATGTTTTACAAAGTACTGTTAGGAGCAGTACATATCACAAAATGGTGAGACCTCAGCTAAGGCCTGCGTTACATTCCTGACACTGATTTTCAGGACCACCACTTTTAAAATTATCGATGACTTGAATGATTGACTCTCCTATAATTTGGTTATAAAAAAGATACACATTGTCGTTGCTACACTATCTACTATACAATTTTAGGCACGCGTCGCGTTTTGTATTACCCTCGGGATTGACCCCCAGCACGTCATGTTATTTATGAATATGGAAAGTTATGAACATTAACAGCAAATAAGTTATGTCACGCTTGTATGCGCTGCGCTAGAAATGAAATTTACCACAGCTATTTGGCAGGTTCATGCGAATATTTCGGAAATTGTTAAAGTTTTTCTTTTATATTGTTACTTTTATTTCCGCGGGGCTAACGAGATTTGAAATTAATTTATTCTTATATAAATTGTAACTAGCACCTTTTATTATCTAAATAGTATATTGCGAAGGGAACCCTTGCAAAATTTTACCAGCGTCATCTGCTATGTTACGACTACCCCGTGGTCTAGTTAAAGTATGTTTAACCACAGTAGTGAGGTCCTGGATGCGAGTCCCGGGTCAAGCCATAGTGTTACTGGAATTTTTCAATTTCTACGAAACAGTCCGAAGTCAGGAAGCTAGCGGTGTTACACCCCCGTGCCTCGGAGAGCTCATTAAGCCATCGGTTCTGCGCTTGATTACTCTCCGGTCGTGTCGGACTGCCGTCACATCGAAATAGGAGCATAAGGGAACTGGGAGTATACTTGTGCCTGCGGACACACTTTTGCACTATAATATGGCCGCCATTGGCGAAGTTTGGCTAGGAAGACATTATCATTATTTCAAGGTATTTTTTTTCTATACAAAGCTTCTTTTTATAAGATTTCTATTATATATATTGTCAGGCAGACAAAAAAATTTGACTTTTTATGTGGAAGTTTATAAAAAATCTGTTTAATGAGCGACGAGACTTAAATATGGGACGTCTTGCCTTAAACCGCCATGTCAGTTCTCTTAAAACATTTATGTAAAAAGATCACGTTCGAATATGTGAAGTCAAGTTTGAAACTAAAATGTATCTCACAAAATATTATAACGCCAACAATTCAATTCACACGCGCCACATTTTATCTGCACAAACACCGGAGCACTTTCAATTTATTTCTCCTACATCTCTTTAGTACATTTTCACACTGATGGAAATGTGAAAGCAATTTAGACGCTTAATACAACGTCCTCATAATACTGCGCCTCCATTCAGGCACTGCACTTAGGTGGGGTCTACATTTGTGGTTAGAGCCCCGCGTGGCCAGAGCTATTTTGTCACTGACAGCATGTCATGACAGCTTACGAACTATTTCCAGTGTTGTACCCTGTACTAACAGCACTAATGTTTAACCTTTCACTGTATTTAAACGATTTTTTAATTGTAAATGTACATTTAATTTTTTATTATAGTTGTAGCCGCTTCCGTAGGTATGAGGTATCTTTGAAACGAAATAATATCTATGTTTTCTTAAATAAAAATCAAGTAGGTACTTACTTACTATGATGAAATAAACAATGTAGAGTATTGTTTCAACATAGGCTGACTTGTTAGACATTATCACAATTCTACCGTGAAACGCAGGTTACCCTATAATTTAATGCATTAGAAGGTAACTTGTTGGTGATTATGTATTTTCGATAGATAAAATAAACCGTTACCTACTCATAATGTCTGTGGCATTGAATCTGTCATCAATGATGACAAATCTATTTCAAAGTTGCGGTCCCGGATACTCCAGCTGGACGCGACTAGAATATTGTTATCTTGGTATCTATCGGGTGATTACAACTATGAATGCATAGGTAGTGCCTTGCTGCATAGGAGGCTGTAGTGCCATGCGTGGTGCGTATATCACTACATCATCCTATGCAACGGAATTGGGCAGGCACGACCGGGGAATTATCTCTCACTCACTTGATACTGGCAAACTGACAGCATCGCTGTTGCGTTTCGTGCGGTTTGTGAGTAGCCGGCGGCCCACTGGGCGAGATGATAGGAGGGCAGCGCATATGCGTAAAAGTCATGCGAATGTTCCATGTGCGTCTGTAGTGATTAAAAGGCTCCGATTTTTCGTTTGCCTACTTTTGCTATAAAAAGACCCGTGACAGGTTTTCCCTCCTAGAGGGTTCCCAGTGTCTGTACTGTGTATGTGATACTTTACTATAAGGGACGTATAGGCATCGCAGATTTTTTAATCTTGCAAGGTATTCCGTTTTTATCAAAACTATCAAAAATGGTAAAAAGCAATAATTATCTATGCTAAAACATTAATACTTCATCATTATCATTATCAGCCCTTATCGGTCCACTGCTGGACGTAGACTTCTTTCAATGAACGCCACGACGACCAATCTCCTGCTGCTCGCATCCATCACAGACCGGATCTGGAGAATAATTATAATGTTAGCACTTATTTATTATTAATTTTAATCTTATTTGTCATTTAAATCAGCAATCGATATACTAGCCGTGGAGGTGTGAAGAGGTTTCGCATGAGGAGAGTTATGAATGTGGAGGCAGGTATGTAAGATCAGGTATGTAACGGGGATGCTCTTTACACCCTTCTTATAATAAGAGGGGACAAAGGAACAGCAGGAGGAGGGCCTTTTGCGCACGGGGCAAGGGGCGAGGCTGGGAACATCACCCCATTGCACTGTCCCAAAGTCGGTGGGGTTGTCCTGTAGTGCTGGGCAACCCCATCTGTGGAGGTGAAGTCGGTCCCTTAGCGGACTGATTAGCCGTCGAGATGCCCTGATGATTTGTCGTTACGGGGCACCTCACCAAAAGCAGCACGGATAGCACTCTCGTTGTTTTTTGTGGATATTCGGTACTATCATGTGACGCGAACCCCTCACACCTCTTTACTCCACCCAGGGCCGGTGAAGGCGCCTAAATCCGTTTCCCCACAAAACAACAAGAAGAAAAAGTATTTAAGATCGTTATATTTGGCGCTCGGTTCGTTCGACCTGACCAGTCCCATTGAAGGGGGGAGTGAAGGAGGAAGGATGGCAACATAACATCTGTATAATAGCAATGCTGATGTCTATAACTGTTAATATTTGTCAAAGGGCTCTTCGGCCTCTGTACACTATGAAGTGAGGGTATTGAACGTTGGTAACGGCAGCTGCTGCCTAACAGGTGGTGGCGCAGTCTTCCGCTATCACCCTCACTGTTAAACCAACTGTAAGGTTACGACTAGCAATAACGTAGCTGTGGCTCACCATTTATTTCGAATAATTAATTTGTTTATAACTTAAAGTCTTCTCCAAAACAATCAGAATCTTAAAGTATATTTTTCATGATTATAAACAAAAACTGGAAATCATAAACATCATCAATATTCTGGTAAGATTACCGTGTTCTATTGCAGCGGTATCGGGCTGGCACGACCAGGATCGGACATCTTGGGTGTTTCGTTTCGTGTGGTATGAGAGTAGCCGATTGCCCATTGGAGGGAAGGAGAAAAGGAAAGCAACGCACCGTCATAGTAATTATGCGAATAGTGGGCGCCGGCAGTAGTAGTAGCTTCGTGACATATGTTATAATAAATATCTTAAGCTAAAAACTCCACCAAAGTCATTCGACCACCATTCAAAATCGCCATAGGGTCATAAGTATTATAGTGGCTTTTGTTACCAATAAGTTGGAACATTTTCCAGCTATAGTATCACACGGTGCTCTGCGCATGCCAATGTATTGACTGAGTTTTTGGACGTCAGCCAGCAGTGTCTCTCCCAGATGTACCTTTTTATTCATTTTACGATTCCTTTATATTCGGCGAGTTGCGCTCATTAGTTTTATAGTTATGGATCATCATCGACTCCTATCCCTTTCCTTCTCTATCGTAACTTGGTGTTAATGTTTTTATTATAGTCTAGGGAGACGAACGAGGGACCCGAGCCATTTTGAGACTACCGTCGCTCATGAACATCAGCATAATTACTACGCGGGTGCGTTGCCCACCTTTTTACCTTACACCCCAACGAACCTACTCATAAACCATACGAAACACTACACCGTAGATGTCACCATACGGCGGTATCGAGTAAGCGAGTGGTATCTCCCCGGTCGTGTCGGCTCAATTCCATTGCTATGCAGCATGACACTGCCTCATAATAACCCTAGAAGACACTCTTCTAGCAGCGGAGAACAGTCTAGCATTCAGAGTCTTTTAGTGACGAGTTTCTCAGTCCGATCAGTCTTGCCGGCCCTATTCGGCTGCAACGTACTTCCTCTTATTAGAACTTCGTTTTCGTAAGAGATATTGCATATAAATTTTAATAGTTAACCATCGACAAGGATAAAGTTAAAAAAAATATTATTACACTTTGGAAAATTAAATTTCTCCACGTAAGCACAATAATATTTTTTTTTATACACTCACTACTCTGGAATGGCAATTGAGAAACTTATACCCACGGTGATATCTCTAAAGTCTTTTATTCTGATAACCTTGACCACTCTAATGCCCTGAAACACCTTTTTTATGCTCGTTAACTGACAGTACAGAGCTTTGCAAGGTCTTCAATCCTCGGCTCGCTCGACTAGACGCGACAGCGTAGTCGTCGCCTCACTCGTCACTTCTTGTTTGTGCTGGACAGGCTGTATAGCAACAGCTTCTTGTTAGTCAGCCATCTCGACCACTGACACTTTTTGATACGGGCTTCAGGCATTATAATATATTAGTTGAATGACATGATAATGACACATAAATTTATAAAACATTTTTGCGTTTGGTGCACCTTGTGACAGTTTTACATATTATCCGAGAACAACACATTCACTCTCTCTTTCTCTCTCTCTCTCTCTCTCTCATTATCGCACCTTATTGTGATCACCATAAATATTCCTTAGTCTATGCGGTTATATAAAAAAAGTCTGCTCTAAAAATAATTCTCGGTTTGATATCGATGAAAGCTTCAATGGTTATAAACAAAGAATCTCATCAAAATTTCTCGTAAGCGCTCGTATAGAACCATTAAAATGTTCAAAGAAGCCGGGGTGGTGACAGGCCGGAGTGTTAATAGCTGATGCCTATCTATATTTTCGTAAATGCCATAGCCTATTTTGCTTCTTGACGACTTCTAGAGGGACCCCACTTTCTCATTTCTGTGGACAAAAAACGTATAGCTAATAGAAATACCCTTGATACTTGAAAAATCATAACTGATTGGAAAAAGAAGTGTATGTTATATACATACGATTATACGGTCATAGTATTCTGGTTGCATGCTATTTTCTTTTTGTACTTGCAACAAAATATCTCTGTAATAAAAAACTGTGTGTTAACTTTGAGACGCGGCTGGAATTTACTAAGAATGAATATGATTCTAAAGTGAAAGGGTGCGAGTCGCGGAAAAGCGCTTAGCTAATTTAATTTCACGAGACCTAAAGATTTTAGAAAGATGTAGTGCTATGAATGTAGCGTACATTGCTTCGGAATTGGGCCGGCGCAACCGGGGAGATACCTCTCACTTACATGGTGCCACCGTAAATCGAGATCTTTATTGTCGCGTTTCGTGTGGTTTGTGACTAGCCGGTGGCTCACTGGTGTGAAGGAGGAAAGGTGGGCTTGGCATCGGCATAGTAATCATTCATCATCAAAAATATCTTAAGTATTTCTTAAGGAATAAGGTTCAGGAACTGTAACATTACCAGTAAAACGTATGTGACACACTGACGGTGAAGTCTCTTGGAATAAAAAAGAGGGAGTTACACAAAAGTTAATTTGAGATAGGCCAAAGACTGCACTGGAGTTTTTAACATGCCGTAACTTCATCTTCCAGATATCCTAACGAATTTTTCTCCGATATGCTAGGAGCTTGCTCATGATTTGGAATATATAATTTGAAAAGTCATTAATCATATTGATGTCTTAAGTTTACGCGAAAGTTACTCATTAGGACAAAACTCCTTTTATGGATCCTATCGCGGCTTATTTAATTATTTCACTAGCCCGACGTTTCAGAAGCTTTACAGCAACCAAGGCCATGGTTGTCCACCCGTGATCATGGTCATCTAATCTACATATTATACTTGTCAAGTTTCATGATGACTCAAGTCGGGACTAGGAACAGGGTAGATTTGTTACCTGTTTAATGCCATGTGTAAAGGTTTAAAATATAATTTTATATCACTATTTCAAAAAAATATACTTCATTAGTAAAAGTTATGTGTTCATTTTCCTATACAAAAATATATCTAGTTAGTATAACATATACGTGTGATATATATGTCTCCTTATTCAGTTTTGTTAATGCGTTTGTGGAGAAGGGGTTGACCTAAAACTGTAACGGACACAGTTATCCGCGCGGAATCCAGAGATCGGTCATCTTGGAATGTCACTCTATATTTAGACGTGGGAGAAATGTGATTTTGGTTCTAGATTGTTTAACTATCATCAGCAATAAGAAATACTGCATCGAGGTAGCACGAGTGGTGAGTTTCCTCTCTGTCACAAGATTCCGGCGTAATGGATAGTAATTAATTCAATTAATGCTGTCGCATTTCATATGATTTGTAAGAGTATGGGCTAAATTGGAGGAAGGGTAATGTTGAGGTGGGCTGATTATGTTAATGCATAGCCAGCGATTGTGACGATGTCTAAGGGTGGCAGCAGTCACCATACCGTCACCACGAGCATTTGCGCTATTTAATAAAATTCAATGCATATCTGCGACGGTTTCTAAGTTAGCTATCTATACACTAACATTTTTTTGTGATATAAAGTATGGAATATACCCTTCTCTCCCCTATTAAAATTGTCACAAAGTGTACAAAACGCCAAAGCACTGGCATTACATATAGCCTCCGCATAGTATGAAGACGTACTTTCTTAGTCGCGAATATCACATGTAGGCTTAGATATAGCTAAAAGTCGATGATAATAAAATTACCACATTTTTTACGGAACAGAAAACATTACAAATGTAAAATATGTCCTAAATGACATTCATCATATGGCTACTCTAACCGACACTTTACTTTATAGTTAAGCTAAAAGATATTGAGTTCTATGTTGCGATAAAATAAAATGTGCGATTAGCGTTGCTAATTTCTGTAATAGTCAATTACTGTCTCCATAATAGCACTTGAGGTGATACTCAAGGGAATAACATTTTATAGTGCAAATGTGTAAAATAGCGGAAAGATAACCTTTACCTTCATATTGTAATTTATCGACGATTTACAAGTACTTCGGTATGTGTGTTGATATGACAGGTGGCGCCACCTCTGGCACACATAACATTGTCGTTTGTCTCGTTACGAACGGTCTCTGCAGTCCATTAGAGGGGATAAGAAAAATGTCTATGGGCGTCAGTAGTCGTCAGAGGGCTACACGTTTGTCCCCATATCCATGAGTCCATATGCGTGATAATTATGGTTCCGTTATTATCACACGAGGTTTATGAAGATGTCTACAAAATTGAGTCAGAATTTACTATAAAAATAGGCAATTTAACGAATAAAGTGATCAAATCAAATAAGCGGCTGCAGTTCTCTTTTTCTGATTCCTTGGATTCATTTAAATCTCATAGTAATTCCACAAAGCTGTACGAAATACAGTCATTTCGTGATGGTATTATTGTGAGATAGGATGCAAACTTGGATTGGTATCTGTTGTTAAACAAAAAAAATCAATTAAAATGTCATTTAAAATATAAACAAAGGTCGTACTTGATTACTTAACATTTCACTAATGGCCAAGTACTTGGTATCAATAGGTTAAGAATTTCTTTTGACGCGGGGAAACGCATTCATGCGCTTTCAAAATTCATTTGCCCCGGAACAACGATCATCTGGGCACCTTAACGGCTAGTCAACCCCCTAAGGGACCAACTCCACCTCCACAGATTGGGTTGCCCAGCACTACAGGACAACCCCACCGTCTTTGGGACAGTGCAATGGGGTGAGGTTCCCATCCTCGCCCCTTGCCCCATGCGCAAAAGCGCCACCTCCTGTTGCTCTTAGGTCCCCTCTTCTTATAAGAGGGGTGCAAAGATCCCCTTCGGTTCGATAGGCTACGCCTGGGTTCACCTCAGGCTACTAAGCCCCACCGCCACGTCAAGGCTTGAACCATAGAGTGGAATAAGTTAAGAAGCTACAATAGTGTACTCTATCCAAATTGGGAGTTAACACAGACTATGACTTTGTTATTCAGAAGTTTTAGTCTTTACTTTAGAGCACAACTCCCGAATCCATCTCTTAAATAAAAAAGAAACTTTATATAATCCTTTGAATTTCAAAATGCACATTTAATAAAACAGCTCCGCTATCACATTTTGCACGTGGTGTGATGGCGAAGCGAAAAATTTTGGACGGACGCTGAGCTAACCAGTTTTACGCAAATATTACTCCAACTGTTCCATTTCACAGTTCGTTCCAGTCGAAACAAATACGTCATGTTACTTTAAAGTATGCTTATGTAGATCTCTAATATATACTGCGGAGTATGTTTATTTGATGGACTTATCTCAAGAATTACCAAAATGTTTTGAGCTGTTTTTGTTTCAAATTTTAGGTGGCTTCCGTAAAAAGTGTTCAGTGCTAATTATTTTTAACAATAAAAAATAATTAATAAAAATTATAACATATTACCTAAAATTGCAATTGTTTAATTATGGTCAAAAGTGAGCTACTGGAGCCCCATATCTTCCACCTGTCCATTGACATCCGCACAAATGCAGACCTACATTCTCTCCCCTCCTACAGCGGGCTACCGAAAAATCAGAAACCGCACGATACATGATAGAATAGCGGTACTGACATGTAAGCTTGATGTACTACAATCGTGCCGGCCCAATTGATCTGCAATGCAGCATGGCACTGCCTTTGTAGGGCGCTCGACCGATTTCCGACTCGCAGGACAGACCAAATTAAAAAAGCTATCGCCAAATATCTAAGTCCATTAATAGAAAAGTAATAAACTATAACAACGTGATAAAGATGGTATTCGTTTTCTATCTTCAAGTATAGCGTCTGCAAAACCACGACTACGCTATTAAGTGTGTCCGGGTAATAGTAATGACATTAATAAAGTAAGGGATTTTAGACCTAATCGTTTTCTCCAAGTTTTACCATAAACTACACCGTATTGATACATTTTATTTCATATGGGACGAATAAAAAGCATGATAGTGCAGAAAATATGTAAGCAAAAGTGATAATCCAAATGGAGATGCGAGATAGTTACATTCGTGGAGTCGATAAAGAGGTTTGGATGAGAACTTTCCAATATCGTGTCGCTACATATTTTACCGAAGGAAGGCAACTTGCCGAACTTATCGGGGTTTCGCTAGTGATGCGACAAGGAAAGTGTTTTATTGCGATACGTATATTTTTTATTTTTCATGCATTTTCATAGTTATCGGTGACATTTGACATATTTCAGAACAGATAGTATTTATAAAAAAACTGCTGTTGTTTAGCTTTTTAGCTATCCAGGATTGTTTTCTCTTCTACAGAAATAGGGAGCAAGCGATTCGGGATTCGAAACCGTGTCCGTTTTGGTGACGCACCGTTGCGCCAATCGATCGTAATAACATACTAAGAAAGTAACACTTCTTTCACAGCATATTAGGACACCTTTGCATTGGAGCCATTTGTTGAAATACCGACAACCATCAGCACAGTAAGTGTGCACATTTTTTCCATTATATCCCCCTGTGGGACACCACTTACTCGCAAACCGCACGAAACAATATAACATAGCAATCAGTTTTGAGATGCCATCCTGTGCGGTCCTACTGTCGGTTTCTTATTGCGAAATGTCGAAAATAAACAACACTAGCTCGAACATTCTTGCTGTTTCGCTAAAACCAAACTTGGGTAGAACTTTGTCCAAATCTTCAGGAATAAACCTCACTTATCTAGCGTGTAGTCGCGAACAAAATTAATGGAACAATCTTTTGGAACCTTTTCAATCTTTTTAAGCATCTTTTTATATTGATTTTCATAAATTTTTATTGACCTTTTTGGTCGTTAGCTTTTTATATTCATTGTAAGGAGCTAACGTGTTTATAGCTATGTACGAGGGTTATTATAACTTTATGTTTTATGTGTATGGTATAATGTAATATACACTAATTTACTGTGTTTTTGTTGTGTGGTTTTCATTGTATGAAATTAAACGAACTAACGGTTAATTATCAAGAAAAAAAAGTGCAGTCTGAAATCTTACAACCGCACTCGTAAATGCGACGGTCTGCTGGTGCTAAATGAGTAGGAGGCACTTTCATGCATAAAGTTTGTCTCTCGATATATTTTTTACTATACAATAGCAATGTCGAGAGTAAGAGCCTCAGTATTATAGTGGTTAGCGCAACGGACTGCGCTACTCGGGTA
Organism: Eumaeus atala; assembly: GCA_017140195.1. Taxonomy (NCBI): domain Eukaryota; kingdom Metazoa; phylum Arthropoda; class Insecta; order Lepidoptera; family Lycaenidae; genus Eumaeus; species Eumaeus atala. The sequence continues at coordinate 508,192 of JAFELO010001113.1, read as the reverse complement.
GTCGAGGTTCGATCCCTGCCACATACCAATCAGCTCTTCTAACTTAAGTACATTATCTTCGGCGGAGTGTTCTTACAGTGAAGGAAAACATCACGAGGAAACCCAGACTCGTGTATTCCAATTCGACCTAATCTATGATGGGGCTTAGGTTCCCTTCCAGGTTGCAGAAGTCAGATGGCAGTAGCTGCGTGTGAAAACTCGTGCCCTCGTCCTCTAGATTAGGTAGCCGACCTCGATATCATCTGATATAGATACCGGA
>JAFELO010001113.1:492930-507867 GCA_017140195.1 Eumaeus atala | reverse complement strand
TGAAGTTGTTAAAATTCCACACTCGCTGATTCCAATAATCAACTACCATCTTGAGAAAAAATACGAAACTAGTTATTTTATTTTTAATTAACCTCCCAAGCACGCTCCGCCACCACGTTCGAAGTTCGGGGGCAACAATTTCAATTATTTACGAAACCTCTATTTCATTAAAATAAACTTTTAATTTATTCCCAAAAGGAACGTCTGATTGAAAATTGTTTGCTGTTTTGGAATGTTGCGAGCGTGAGCTGAATCAACAAATTTATGCTTATTTTTTAACCAAAAGCGCCGAAATTTAGGTAAGTTAATCTAAGGGAAACAAAAGTTTAAAATGTACTTTAACAGTAAACAACATAATGTCCTTTTTTAATCTATTATGCCCAAAAGTTTATTTTTACCATTACCGAAAATGAGATTACTAAACAACGGTTTTTCAGTGTACGTAAATATCATGTTCTTGTTTCTACTAGAGACGGGCACTGATGTCTCGCATGAGTTTAAGCTGTATCGTCTCGCGTGTGTAATGGTTTAATGTGTTGGCCATTGCCTGGCAAATTTTTAACATCAAATACTGACATAAAATATCAACTGGAAAAAAGTGAACAAGACATACGTAAATAATCAAATCAATTGCATCTATCATATTTGTACCTTTTTTGGTATTGATTTAGTAGGGGTTTGCAATGATTTATTTTGTATTTTGAACGCATAACATAAGATATGAATGTGGCGTACGTAGCGGCTTCGCAATTAGACCTACCTCGGGAATCGTTCCATCCACTGGCGAAAACCTTATGAAAATCCATTGAGAAAATCATTCATATATAGACGGACAGGTTTGGAGTATGTCACTTTATAATACAGATAGATGACAAATAGTAATGAAAACGAGTGAAGGATATGAATTGAGGAACACTAACTAAATTTTTAGATAATATCTCCCGGCTAGTAAAGCACGAACATAATATAAACGTAAACATAACAGCGAGAACACTATCAAAGTAACTAGAAATTTCACGAATTTCACTTTCCTGAGTCAGAGACAGTTTTCCCTACCGTAGCAAATCAGTCTGCTACTTGTATTGGAACATTTTCTAAAGCATTTGGTTCAATTGCGTAATCCTACATAAAATAGAGGCAAATGTGCAGATCAAGAATATTGGTCGGTGGAATACAAATTTTCTCGTTGTGCGCGCATACTAAATGTAATTGGCAGAGAAGTGCGTCCCTCATATATCTAGCGAGAGCACACATTTTCATATCCCTTGACTATTTGAGACCATGTATGGCAAAGGTGTTCAAAGAGTGACCAGTGGTAACAGTAACATTTCATAGCACCAGGACGCTCGGCAGATGTCTCATGAGATGGAGACAAACGTGCGCGACGGGCAGTTCAGAAAGACAGCGCACCGAACAGAGGAGCACTGTTTTTTAAAATAAATTATTGTTCGGCGCATTATTACTCGGCTACTCACATACCTACTACTACTCACTGCTCGGCTACTCACATACCTACTACTACTCAGTACTCGGCTACTCACATACCTACTACTACTCACTACTCGGCTACTCACATACCTACTACTACTCACTGCTCGGCTACTCACATACCTACTACTACTCAGTACTCGGCTACTCACAAACCGTACATTACGGCAGTATCTTGTGAGTAAGAGGTACCTCCCCGGACGTGCTGTGAACGGTTTTACCGATACTTTTAGATTGCTGTTTCAAAAAAGTTATAATGAAAGTAAAAAAGACATGGTCTTCCAAAAAAATTGTTATTTTTTCATAATTGTCGGCGAGATACAGTTGTCCGTTAACATAAAATATAAGGAAATATGTCCGACGACAAAACGGATCAGTCCCACATCAACTGAATTAAAGAGCACATAAACCATTCGTCCTGTGACTTGCTGGGTCAGCACATAAATTAATTCCTTAACCGATATTGCAAAAGTTTGCAGATTATTACCTCGACCCCTTCTTAAATCCCTTTCATTATGGTGGAAATATTTATATTCGTCTTATAAGCTGTTAGGAATTATTATTCACTTGCGTTTGCATTTCTTTTAATTTTAGAAGTGAAATATAAATGCAAAGGGGATTTTAAATATTCTAGCACCTTTAACAATAATACATTTGAATTTGGAGTCTGTCAATTTTACACGATTGTTCATTGTGTTTCCTCATTTTGGCGCCTAAATATTGTACAATATTTTTCGATATTAAAATGAAGTATGAAAACAGCATCACTGTGATTGCACAAAGTAGGTACGGAGCCAAATGCAATGTTCAAAACTCTCCATACACTTGGTATTACTCAAATGCTTGTGTACCGGGCATTAATAGGTACAATGAAACTTTCTCTGTTTGTAATAGAGAAAGATCTAGTCGTCCACGCAGTGTTCGTAGGAAAAACGATTTGAAAAATATTTTGTCTTGGGAAATGAAGATGGCACCTCGAACCATGTGGCGTATTTTTAGCGATTACTAAGAACTTGCAGCACGTAAGAGACCCACTGAACATTTTGTCACTGATAAATTAGAGACAAATGGAGATGTAAAAACAAAACAACTACTGAAGAGGCACGCAAAGAAATTGCTTACGAATGAGATACTAAATTTTTAAAATTGAGCAACACTTTACAACAAACAGAATGACCGTATTTATGTTCTTAGCTCTAAGGAAGCATCCCAATTAGTCGACAGAGTGCAACATGGGCATTATCCGACTTCAGTGATGGTTTGGTGGCGTGTTAGATATGGAGAAGTGACTGAACCATATATTTTTTTAAATGAGTCTAAGCATCGGCACAAGTATATCAAGATTTGTGTATTGATAGGTAGTTAAGCCCCTTATAAACACCATGTTAATTAACTAAGTATGGTCCTGCCAACAACTCTCGGGACCTGACCACAAAGCTCGATCCACCCAATCTTGGTTAAAACCAACGTTACGGACTCGATCAGAGCAGAAATTTACCCTTCATCGAGTCCCGACCTTATACCGCTACATTATGATTTACGGTCAGATTTAGAGAGTACAGCTTGCTCTAAATGCCATTATTATTTGGACTCCCTCAAACAATTCATACGGTTGGCAGAGAAGAATTTCCCCACGGAAAGATTGCGTGCTTCTATTGATAACTGGTATCAATGTTTAAAGGAGCTAATGGAGACAAGTTCAAATAAGCTTTTTATATTTTTAATACTCTTATATTTATGTATTAAACAAATATACTGTAAAAGTAATAAATGTTATTTGCGATTAAAAAATGTTTCTCTTTTTTACAATATTTATGACAAGACTACGTACATTATGTTCAAAATGTTTTTTTTGTTTAAAAGAAAAGGTCGCTTTCTTTCATAATCGAAAACAACTCAAAATTCTCCTTATTATTAACGAAATTATGAGGAGTATCAAAGCGTAAATCTGTCGTTCATGAGTTGTATAAAGTAAGGAAATTTTTCGTCAAAGGAAACATTATTCTGAGAATGCCAAATAAAAGAAATTACACTTTTGGTAAAAAAAAATATCTAAGTAGATTCACTAGATAAGAAAATCAAATTACAATAATCTGTTCCAAATTGCATGTAAATCTATTCCGTAGTTTTTATTTACGACAATAAATCGCATTTTATATTAGTAGGCTCTGAATTTTCTTAATTTTGATTTCTCAGTTGTCTACGTATTTTGCCGCTGCGAAATTCGCCTCTGGCACGAGGTCCTTGCTGAAACTATGTTAAGATATTTATACGAGCAAGCCTTTACATACGTGATAGCGTACATGCTCAATATAGGTCAGGGCGGGTCCAGTCCAGTTGACATTGACAAGGGTAACAAGAGCTGTTGATGTTAACTGTAAATGTTCACACGATGAATAAACACACATTCACACATCGTGCTGATCAAATTTGCTTGTTCTCTATTTAAGTTATCGATGAAGTGGATAACATAATATGGATATCTTAATTCGTAAGCTTAAGATATCCATATTATGTTGAATATTACACTTAATTCGAATGTTACACTTTATAATTATAATTATATCTGTACAATTCTGTGGACTTATCACACCACGTGAGCCCTGTTTTACAGATACTAGACAACGGAAATATATTTAATATTTTTTTTATAAATTTAAGAAATTTTATATATTTAAGATTTTTATTATAGAAATACATATAATGCATATATAAACATCCATAACCTAGGCGGGATTCAATCCCACGACCTCTGGCGTAACACGCGGACTTAACTGCCACGTTACCAACTGTGCCAGCCGATCGTCTTTACTTCTAAATAATTTTACCAGGTTTTATTGTTGTTTATTAATTTGTTGAACAAACCGACGTTTCGGATGGTATACAGTTGGACTGGGACATGTCCTAGTGTCGTACGTTTTTGTAAGTCATGACGTACGATACCCGGCTACTGCCGATCCTGCCTCGGCAGTATTCAGTAGATTATTGCTGGCATCATGAGGAGCAGACGTAGTTGCTGCGCCCTGGAACACATCTCCATACGACTCACATACGTCTACATCACACGTTACGATATGTATGTATGATGTAGCCGCCTGCATATTTATACGCAACAAGGCTGACTAGTTATACAAAATATAACAGACACATTTGTCACATCAACATAATTTTATTGGTAAATTCAAAATTAAAGAAATATTCTTTAATTTTTTGTAAATTTAAAAAATAGAATATAACGGAGCTACTTTATATCTATTCTCAATGTTTATTTTTTGAAGTATGTAGCGATGAGTTGTTGGAAAGCATTTTGACATATGGTGGTGGTAGACGCTGCAGTTTCTTTTCCTCTGTGTGAAAATTTGTGTGACTTTGCTTAGTTTTCCCTTCTGAGCGTCAATAACTACTCCTCGGTTTGATGAATTACTTAAGATAAATTCAGAGCGGTTAACCATTGTTAGTTATAGCCGTCTTATCCGTCTTGTGGTTATCTTTGCCATCTTCGGGAAATATGGCTCTATCCCAATACTAACCATATAGTTATCGCAATAAGGTTCGTGTTTGTCTGTGCACGTCACTGGGGATGGATTAAGATGCGGGTAGATTGCATTGCGTACGTCATGTTCGATTGACAAGATGGACGACGTGTACTCGGGTAAGCCACAGTAATATAGAGCTTATGTTAATCAAATAAAACTATAACACGTGTTTTCGTTTGCTGTTAACATTTTTATTATCTTGGCCAGGCGCTTTGAATATTCAAATTTATTGTATACTAGCAGCATCAAATGGTTTCGTCGTAACGTTGGTCCTACTGGTTGCAGCGTCACGGTAACCTATGGCATTCCACCACCAGTAAGTGGACGATTCGACACAAAAATGTTTTTTAGTTCGGCTCAGCTGTTCCCGAGATTAGCGCGTTGTAACAAATAAACAAAGTCTCCAGCTTTTTGTTATTACTATAGTATATAAATTATTATTAGCCTGGCTCCTATTATTATTTATAAGTATTGTGAGCGGTCCATTTACAGATGAAAAGGAGGGCAACGCATCGGCATAGTTATGCTGATGTTCATGAAGGTATCTCCCACTCAGTCGTGCGGCTCGTGTGATGGTGTATGACATGAAGACTACTTCGATAAATAGGCCATCTAACACCTAAATAATTTTTGAAATATAACGCAGTAGGTTCCCTATATTATGTCGTGAATATTTAAGATTGTTTGTTTGTTTGTGTACATTCAATAGGGTCCGAAATTACTGGATTATGAAAAATTATTTTACCATTAGAATCCTACATTTTCAGTCATGAGCATAACATCTAAAAGGCCGACAACGCGTCAGCGAGACCTCTGTTGTTACGGATGTTTCTGGACGTTGGTGATCACTTACTTAGAACTGTCCCAACTTCTCGTTTGCCTCCTATACTATAAAAACATATTGTAAAATATTTTGATGATTACCAAAACTATTTTTGGATGATTGCGAAAACATATAATGTAAATCAGTATTATGTAGCCGCAGAAATAATTGACAACAGCTGTCCCAACAGACGTTGCTGTGTTGTAAATTTGATTTGCTGTCAGTGTCATAATTTTATATTCATTTTTTTTCATATTTCGAGAAACATCCGTGCAGAGCCGGGACTCCCAGTATTATATAAGAGTCTGTCTCCTACTTCAAACAAAAGCCCAAGCTGTATCAGAATTCAAATTAAGAATAAAATAGCTTTGTAACATAATTTAGTATTACTCAAACAATTAGGGCGTCACATGTAACATAATATATATTTATGAAAACCTGTGTTTCATAAACAGAATTGTTTAGATTTATAAAATAACTATCGCAGAAAATTTTCTCCAATTTTTATGATAAAAGGAAGATAAAAGATTATCTTCAACACTGCACAGAGTAACTCTATAATTGCTAACAATGTCCTTAAATTTCATACCGTTTTTATTCAATAGTAAAAACTCCACTTGGTCGTAGAAGCGCGTCACAAAATATAGCTCTGTAGATTCAACGCCGAAACGACATTTGATAGAAGGACGGACACACGACTGTCAATTTGTACATTTTTTTGTACATTTGAACGAAACTTTTTGCTGAGCCTGATATTTAAAAGCCAACCCGTTGGCCTGACGTATACGCTGTTAGTATTTTTTTCATGCTACAAGGGGGCAATCGAGTAGTGGAAGCCTTCATATATACCAAAACAAATCGACATCCACATAACCTATTCAAGGGGAATATAACTATAGAAATGTGAAGAAGCCAACACGTGTTACATAGATGTGTTGGCTCCTTCCCTCTTCTCTCCTCCAAGTTTCAGTTAACCAACTGAAACAAACAAGCGGCATGAAACGCGAATGCCAATGTGTGTAATTTTAGGGAGACTTACCTCCCCATTAGGGTCGACAAAATTCAGATGCAATGCAGCATAGCACTACTCCATACTATTTTTATTGATGACTAAAGAAACACGAACTATACTCATAAATATTTCACCATCATTGCCCTTCACTTTTTCATCAATTTCACACGAAAGTCACGTTTCGTGTGAAATTGGTGAAATCGAAGACGTGTCTACTGAAACTGTTACTTTCTGAAAAATGGTCACACAGTCACATCGGGACTATGATATCAATAAATTGTTATTTGATTCGGATTTAAAAACCAAGAATGTTAAGATTGTTACCACCATTTTATTACTAGATCTTTAAGAAAACCCAATATCAAATAGACATTTGAAAGGTACATTTTAATTTTGAATAAAAATACCAACCAGCAGGTCCTTTGAATTCGTTCAGAAATCCTTTTTGTTTAAACTTTAATTAATCTGGGTTCAATGTCTTTGAGAAAAGAAAAACAATTGTACTCGTATAATTAAATTTAAATATCTTTAGAGTTTTTTTAGGTGAACGAAAAAACTTGGGCATGATTTTGAGACTTGATTAACATAACATTTTGTTGTTTTGTCGATACTTGTAAAACTTTGAATTGACTTGTTGAGTATTCGAATATTTTTAATTTCTATTTCCATCCAGTTGCAAACACTGGCAGTAGGTATATTATCATCACCATGATCCTCAGCCGTGAGAGTCTTTAACCAAGAGCAGGACCAGAATGTGCTTTTCTACGCGAGAAAGGATACAGGGGGATAGAGATGGTAAAACCAACCAATTGCACTGTCCTGACGTTGGTCGGGTGGATCTGTTGTGCGGCACAAACCCACTGTGGAGAAGGAGTCGGTGCTTTTTTTTATAGAATCAGATCAGATCAGGGGGGCAGAGGAACAATCGGGGGCTTTTTACCACTACCGACGCCCACGAACATCCACATAATTACTCTGCTGATGCGTTGCCCTCCTCCTCCCAACCCCCAATAGGCCACTGGCACAACCCGAACGAAATGAGCGATAGGTACCTCCCCGGTCGTGCCGGGCCGTTACATAAGAGGATGATGATATGGTACTAACTCTTTCTCTTACTTCTTGCTTTGCTAGGAACTAGCAGAGAGAGAAAGCTCCTTACCGAATGTTATAGCAGGAGCATAGCAGTTTGCATTATGCGCGGATGATGTCGATAGTCCCCAAGAAGGTCAGACTGCCCTCCTACCTACCCCATAAAGACACTTAACATACAAATATCTAAAAGTGGAAGAGAATAGTCTGCCTACACACGCCTCGAATACCGCACGAGCGTTGTAAATATAGAGCATAATGAATATTCAACTAATGTTGTGACATGGCATAAATTTAACCGACCTAAACTAGATTATATCTCACCTAGGTATTATACAGAACCCAGCTACTGTTTTATCCGTGTTTCATTATGTTGGAAATTTGTATGTCAGAAAGTGGTTAATTTAAAGCGGAATTAGTATCATAGTGTACGCTTTCAATTTGCGTTTCTGGTTCTACGTTAAAATATGCAAGACATGTTTTGATACATTTAATCAACAGGGACGTAGTTCTGGCTTAATAGGGTATAATAGTTATCCGGTCGCGTTTTGTAAGGTAACTGCGAGTCCGGTGGTACATTAGGACGGAACGAAGAGGGCAACGCTGCTTAGCCGTGTGGATTTTAATGGACGCAGTCCCCGAACCCGTATTTACTTTTATGTTATAAAAATATCACAGATGGACATACCTTTTGCTACATATATGATAACGTAACGCTTTAAAAATACATTATTTTTCCCATACAACATTTTGTGGCACATTAATCCTAGTCGAAAATAACATAAATATGCGAATGGCTCGGTGCCAATAACCTGCAACGTAAATAAAAGAGTTTTACTGTAATGGTGTATAGCATAAGTGAAATATAAAAAAAATATTATACCTTTTATATTAATTTAATATGATACTACCTCTTCCAGGGACACTTGGATGGCAGAGGTACCTCTCGCTCTCATGATGCCGACGCAAATTAAAAAGCTGGCGCGTGTCTTGTCGGCGCTGGTAGTAAAGTAAATGATTCGACATAAATAAGAATGAAAACCAAAATATCGAATTTTATATACGCGATAAAATCCGTAAAAGGTTTTTTTTTTGTAATGTCTAACATTCGCGTAAACTTAAGACATCAATAATCGAATTTTATGTCTTGAAATAGCGGGTAGGTTTGCCCGTGCGTGTGTGAACGTGAAGATCCCCACATACAAAAGCCTCACACTCAAATGATGATAGTGAAAGTAATGACCGATGTTGAGTCAGGTTAGGTTTGCTGGTGTTTTGTCACTGATAGATTCGGGACATTCCACCATGGCGACCAAAAGGGCTCGCGGAGGCTTCTAGTCTATAGTGTACAGTTCGACACACCGATCGCTCTCCCAGGTTCGGTTGGACGGTGCATAAAGCATTTTCAAAAAAAAAAACCGTAGGCTTACTGGAGTAGTGACGATGATAGTTAAATCCCCGACGGTTCGACTGGTTATAATTATACCGCTGTATTCCGAGCGCGAAGATATTAAAGATATCGACGCCTGATTTACATAATACCGTCCGAATTCTTTTATGTAAATATGGACTTTTTGCTATCATCTCGGGCGATATTATAAAAGGATTTGGGATGATTGATACGAGTTGAATCTGGTGTCATATGATTTATGAGATAGTTTGATGGTGGAGTTATGAGATCATCCGTGAGCCTCACGAGAAGTTTATGACCGGTAGTTGATGTATCATTTGCATTGATTTGTTCTTTTGTTTGTACACATTTTATAGCATAAGCTACCGAGGATCATAAATATAGAGGTTATGTAGCTATATGTTGCTATACTATGTCTTCCCTATAACGAATATAACGACGACGAAACACGGCAGCGAGCGCTATTATGTGGTCGCGGGATACTCTGGCCGACATTATGAGCACGGGGCATTTCTCTAATAGTGCTCGTATGAGCCAGCTATAATGCACCATGTACCATACTGTTACATACCTGTCAAGACATTTATATAGTATGTCTTGTGATGATAGCTGTGACACCTGACGCTAGCAATATCCAGTACGGCCCCAAAGGCCGTGGAGAGTACTCAACACATACTACTAAGAATTTCTGTTTCCTCTTGTAATATTGGGGGTAAACGAACATTTGGAGCCTTTACACGACTACCGACAGCTGTAGACATCCGCATAACTGTCATGCAGACTCATGCCATCCTTTTCTTTCGCCTCCAATAGGCAATATGCTAAAATAACTGAACTGAACGTGACGCCGAAGTTATCACTTCACGACGGTATCATGGTAAGCGAGAGAAGGTTCCCCCCTCCCTCCTGTCCGCCCAAGCTGCAATGCAGCATGACACTACCTACTATTAAACCATCACACTGGTATACTCGATTTTACTCTTTCAATATTTTCCATAAATTTATAAGGAGCAAAGTCCATATAAATTGAATCATCGCGATGTAATTTATCCCTCACGAGTCGTAGATAGCATCACGCCACTTTTTCATTAAAGCAAACACACTCCGCGTCTCGTCCACATCTCGTATCAAAGTTCCCTTCAATCGTCAATGCGGCGTGTTTAAGCATCAAACATAGCATTTGAAAGGCGAGTTGAATTCAGAAACAGTTGCAAGCCTCGCGGAGTACGTGCGCTACTAAAACTGGGGTGAAATTGTGGAACAATTCCGCATTTGACGGGTACTTTTATGTGAATTTGCTTTTAAGTTAATATAACAGGTTACCTGTAGCCGGATTTATATTCGACTGAGTTTACTATTAGAATACCCATAATTAGTACGGATTTCAGGTGCACATATGAAAAAATGGGGAGAAAAAACAAATTATTTCACCCTCAGTGTAACACTATTGTACACACATCGTTTTCTTATATTGCGCACGTTGTAATTCAGGGTCATGTACATTCTAAAGGAGTAGACTCATGATGCGTGTCGGAGCTGATATACTTAGCTTTTTAAGGCAATTTTTAAGACGTAATTTTTTTAAGACATGCGGCAAACGAGATGGTAGTTAATTACCGTCATCCATAGACACCCGCAGAACCCGGGGTTCTGTAGGCGCGTTGCAGGCCTTTGAGACAGGCGCAGGATCTTTTTGTGAAGAAGCTCAGGCCGAATGAGCTTTTTATATCCAGTATCAATTGTGATAAAAATAATATTTAAATACACCTCGAATAGCTCGTCATTTGTATCCTAACACAGTGTTTTTCAGAATTATTGCATCCAAATGCATAAAAGAATAGTGACACTTTCTTGTTTTAATTACATGAACTAAAACGTGTAAACACACATATAAAACGTCTGTCATTATTGATATTTAAAAGTGTTTGCTTCAGCGAAACCGACGCGCGACTAGAGCTAACTCTTCAAGAACGACCATGATTCTAAAGTCAAAGTTGCAGAAGAGACGCAAGTGACATAAACTATGCGCATGTTCTACACGCATATGTTTTACACGATTTTACTATGAAATGTATATTACAACGAAATAAAGTAAGCATTTTAGTAAAAAGATAGTGCCATGCTGCATTGCAACTTAATTTGGCCGGTGCGAGCTGAGAGGTACCTCTCACTCACTTGATACCAACGTAAAGTGACATCTATAGTGTCGCGTTTCGCGGGGTTTGTGAGTAGCCGGTGGCACATCGAGGGGAGGTGAAAAGGAGGGCAACGTTTCGGCATCATAATTATGTTGATGTTCGTGGGCGTCGGTACTCATAGAAGGGCTCTGATTTCTCGTCTGTCCCCCTATACTGTTAAAAAAATGAGCTTCTACTAAATAATATAAACCTTCATTGAAACAAATTTAATATTGATTTGATGATCCTGTATTTGCGCAAACCGCAAGTTTTACCTTGGGACGTCCCATGTGTATCTGCGAATGCAACGGAAATTCACTTACAAACTTTCCTCTATACCTTTAATGAAGCGGAGCGAAACATTTTTCCAAGAAAATAGATATCAGAAAAGAAGCTAATCTAACTATTAGTGTCTTGTTAGAATAAAAGTATTGCACTCGACAAATTCAACGGGTAAAAGTAAATGTTAGCGCCAGAGATGTAAATGTTCGAGATTGTTACAGCCGCAATAAATTACTTAGAATCGCCATTCTCATCAATATCGTTATTAAAATTGGCACTATTATAACAATACTTACCAGTTTCATGTACATTAAGGGCTTATCCATACATATAAAAACCCATGTTTTTTAGCCCCGTTCCCACGAGAGATTTTTTAAAAATAAAAGAAGATAAGTGTGATAAAATGTTATCAAAAAAAATATCTAGGGGTTTTACAAATTTTAGGGTTCCGTGTCTGAAAGTTCAATTCAGGCGGATGGAAAAGATATAACGCTCGTACCTCCCATTGGCAGGGAAACACCGGTGTTTGGGTCGGGCCCACACCTGGCCGGTTCTTTTATATAGATTCTTTTTCCTAACACATAACTACTAGCTGTCCTGACGGGCGTTGTTTGTCATAATGTATACATAAGAAAATGTTAATTGCAAATAACCCTTATCACTTAGGGTTTTAAAAATTAGATAGTAGCCGAATGTCAGGCCTACAAAGATGTTGCGGGATGAAGCGATGATTGCAGTATCTCTCGACATAGCCAATGCCTTTGGAAGTCAACATGGCTACCTTTCATTCCGACTAACGCAGGTATTGTCAGGACACGGGTGTTTCCGAAAGTATCTGTATCACATACGCCGCGAACCAACATCCGAATCCCATTACTGTGGGAACTGTTACGAGCATACCACAGTATACATACATGCAGCAGTGCCAACACCTCGAGACAGTCATAGAAGCGGGAAACCTCGCTAGTAGGAGGCCGTCGTCCGGGCTATGATGCAAAGCAAAACTTTTTGAAATGCTGCCGCCTCCTTTTGCGAGACACTGATGTCCGCAAAAGAGACAGCGGAGAGGTTACGGGAAATTACAAGTACCTTACCATTCCGCAGAAGATGCACCGGATGCCAGAGGGTGGCCAATGACCTCCGACCTCCATGTGCGCTGGCCTGGGGGCACTGGGTGGGGTCATCCCACGCCCTAACAGAATCGAGCCGAAGTGGGTGGCTTGACGTGTTCCACGAGTGTCTTTTAAGCTTGTGGGGTTAGGCTCCCCGCAGCTCTTGGCGAGACCATCTCACTCACCTGTACCCATGCTCCTACCCATCTCTCGTTATACGGAGCGAATCATGGGAGATGCACGGCGGTTTGCATACCGGCTCTGCATCCCCAACGTGCAATTCTTGACTCCCTAGACATTATTTAAGCGCCCTCACGTTATTTTACTCTCCCCTTTCTGGGGCGAGACCATCTGTTGGGCAACAGGTTGTGAAAGTCTGCTAATGCATCCAGGTATCATTCTTTCTAGGGCAAACCTGGGCGCCTCGCTACAGAGTACCGGTTCGCAACAATGTGTGGTTTATTCGGTTCAAGTCCGACATAACCATCTCAGTCATGGCCCTGCTGAGACGGTACCCGAGGGAGTATCCACACGAAAAAAAAAGATTTAAGGTAACCAACATTGTGACACGCGAATTTTTTGTATTAGATTATTAAAGAAAAACTTCTTCAATATACTCGTAATCAAGATTTATCCATGTATTTTTTGTGATGATCCAAATTAGGAAGGAGGGAGTTTAAATTTTTACAAAATTTCGAAATTGGTTCGTGCGTATGAAATCGGTTTCTGCAAATTGTATGTTAGGAAGTTGAATTATTCTGTTACTGCGCCACAGTTTGTGCTCTTGTGTCGTTAGGTATAGCGGAAACCCCATTGACCGTTTCATTCATTGCAGGGAGCTCGAGGGAAAACCTAACCTGTCTTGGGACCCGCAAGGAGTTTAATGGGAAGAGGTAGTGCCATGCTGCATAGGAGGAGGTAGTGTCATGCATGGCGCATGACATTACATCGTCCTATGCAACGGAATTGGGCCGGCACGACTAGGGAAGTACATCTCGCTCACTTGATACTGGCGTAATATGACCGCTTCGCTGTCGCGTTTCGAGCAGTGGCCTCTGGGGGGGAGGGTATAGGGGGCAACTCATTTGCGTAACAATACGTACGTCCATATGCGTCGGTAGTCATCAAAAGGCCCCGACTGCTGACTTGTCCCCCTTATGCTACAAAAGAAAGTGTAGTATAAAATATATATAAGTCTAAATATCACGTTCTTGGAGAGCGCGAGCAGAAGATTTTTGTATTAAAGGATGGAAACATAAACGAGTAGAACCATTATGCGCTACTTGCTAAATAAACCGTTAAAATATTTTATTAATGTAGTAATCTCATCGTGTAGAATGCATTGCTTTTTGTTTTGTTGAACTGTGAATTATATGATATGCAGTTTTTACTTCTTATTTTGGTCCCGACTCTTGAAATTAGTTTCCAAACATAGAATCGCAGTACCTTTGTGCTTAAAAGTTGTTGTAGAGCTGCATGAAACTATGCGGCCGTGTTTTACCTTGCCTTTGTGAGAAAGAGAAAAATTCAAAAGTCCAGTACCAAAGCGGTTTCTATCTAAAATTCTTTTGGGTGTTTATTTAGAACCTAAAATAAAAGCTGCTAGACTCATATGTAATTAAACATTGAGCCTCATTTTTATACAACATTGAATAAACCAAAAAAATTAAACAGAGTCATGCCAAAACATACAAAACAAAATTAATGTACCTTACATTTTCTCAATGAACACTCAAAATTATGGTCGAAGAAATGAAACAACTTCAGAAAACAGTAATATAAAAGAATTGTGTTCTTCAAGATATACTTTAGTAGCTCCACGCCGGGATTTCTCCTGCGTAACGTCTATCCCGAAAGGACATACAATAATTGAGATGAAAAACATTAATAAATTACTAAAGATTGATTGTTGTCACCCAAATTTGTTCAATCGGAGCCTATACTACTACCGAGTCCCATGAACATCCGTAAAATTAATGTCCCAGTGTTGCCCTCCTTTTCCACCCC
>JAFELO010001113.1:477692-492921 GCA_017140195.1 Eumaeus atala | reverse complement strand
CAATGCACTCACAAACGCGGCAACTAAGACGTTACTTTACGGTGGTATTATGTGAGCGTTTCGCTTACGTGTTGTCAGTATGGTTTTACTATACTATGCGTTGATGCTGGTTTTTTTTGATTTTTGTTTTTCGTAGGGACCTACTTCTGGTTGGCGGCGCTATTGCTCCCGCCTCTACAGTTCATCGGGCTAGCGAAGACTTACGTATCTTCTGGTTTAGGGAGTTGATGTTGGTTGCCGGTAAAGGTTTTATATGCCAAATCTCAACGCTATGTGTGCGTATGTAGCGTATGCGTATCCTTTTTTGTTCATATTATAGGGGGCAAACGAGCAGTCGGATCCTTTTAAAAAACACCGACCACTCATAAAGGCAAATGCATTCTAGTACTTGCCTCCTCCCCTCCATTGGGCTACTGCCTATTCACGAACCGCACGAGGAACGACAGCGAAGGTGTCACTTTACACGCTGGTTTCATTTGAGTGAAAGGTAGGTACCCGGTCGTGCCGGCCCAATGCCGCTACAATACGGTATGTCACTATCGGTTACTGAAAGTCTGAATAGAATATATTGAAGGTACTCCCTACTTCAATTCAAATTTGTATAAAAGCTATTTACGCATCTTCTTTCAACTACGATGATAAAAATGCTAAATTAATATAACGCTTAAAATATGAGGAATCATACACTAGAATATATTTCTCATTGACTATAAACATATTTTGTGTATTTCTGCCTTTATCTGCATGCGAAGCACGTAAAAATTACTGAATAAATTTTAGTGTGTATTTTAAAGCTGTACTCCTGAAGGCATAAATTAAAAACTGCCGTATGTTTCGTATTAAAACACCTCTTGAAACCTGAGATATACACTTTATCACACCATGCGTAAAAAGCCATGAGCGAAAGGTTTAAAGTTGAAAACCGAGGTAAATTTTTACATCGCACAGCGTAGCCGACGCTTTCTATGTGCCTTGTGTAGCCCACAAACATCCACAGTACCAGGAAGTAATACTATTCAGTAGCATTGCCTATCTTCAACACTCCCGAGAGGGACCTATCCTATCCGGAGTTTCATCAATCCCATGAGTTGTGGTAATGATGAAACAGCTATCATGTGACGTAATGTGAGATGACCGGCTGGCTCAGTTGGTAACGTGGTGGTTGGTCGGCGTGTTACGTCAGTGGTAGCGGGTTCGAATCCCGCCAAGTCATGGATGTTTATATATGTGTTAAATATGTATTTCTATACTAAAAATGTTAAATACATTTAAATATCTCGGCTCTGTGGAGTAACGGTGCGGGTGTCGCTCGTTAAGACCGCTAACCGCGTGGGGTCCTTGGTTCGATCCCCAGGTCGGGCAACTGTTGTTAAATGTTTCTCAGATTATTCTGAGCACGCATTACATTGTCTGGGATTGGAATGTGTCCGAAGCGGCCATAGGATTGCCACCGATGACATTACAGGACTCAGTACCTTTGCTAATCATGGGTGTGGCAGTATATCTACTCTCTTAGCACGTCTTCGCACTCTTCCCGTTGCCGGGTCGAGGGGAGTCCAGACCGGAGCTAAACTCCCTACTGGAAATGTGTTGTTCGAGCCTCATCAATACGAGGCTGTGATTAATGCGAGGTCATGTTGACCTCTGAGTGCATATGCACATATATTTATGTGCCTGGGCTATTGGTATCTTTGTACGATCGGCGTCTATCCATTTGTCGGGGCACTCTCACAGGTCCCAGAGCGAACTGGGAAACGTGTATGGATCCACTCCTGTGATGGCCCTATGGACAGGCACCGAATCGCACGCTGTGTTTATGATACGGTGTATTGGTGGAAAAGCGAAGGTCAAAAGTCAAACGCGACAAACAGAAGAAAATATAAGAGAAAGACACAAGAAAAGAAAAGAAGGGCCCTGGCCGTGAAGTTGGTGTCACGGGAGAAGCGGCGGGCCGTATCCGTGCGGGAGCGTGGCAACGGGGTTGTCACGTCCCACTCGGCACCGCCCGTGTGGTGGCTGCGATGTCCGTCTGCAGCGTCCAGCGAGAGGGAGAAGTGTATATATATAACCTGTGAAAATGAAATCATATGGATTAGTAGTATTTTTTTTTCTAGCCTGTGTGGGGGTATACGGAAACCGGTTATCCGTCCCCCTTCCTCGGCAGGCTATATTTGTCCGAGGGGCGGGCGTGCCAGGGCGCGAGACCCCTGAGAGTCTCGTACTCCGACGCGTCCGCCTTTTCGAACAGGTTGTTGCCGACAAAGTCATCAAGGGGTCGACGCGCAGGTCCCTGAGTATAGCCTTGACCAGTTGCCGAAACACCTTGTTCTGAACGACACGGAGCTTCCGCTTGCTCGTATCGCTCAGCAAGTGATGCCAGGCATGAGTCGCGTATGTTAGCCTCGATCTTATGTGAGTGTTGTAGAGTGCTATCCTCATTTTTAGTGGGATGGCACACGACCACAGGAGTGGCGCCAGCCTGGCGGTGGCTGATCTGGCCTTTCTGATGGAGGTTTCGGCCTGACGAGCCATCGTGAGTCCGGGGTCTAGCACGACTCCCAAGTAGTTGGCTATCTTGTGCCATGGAATCGCGACGCCCTGTACCATAAGCGCACCTGGTGCGGTGTGCTGTCTGGGAAAGGTGATCGCTTGTGTTTTAGATGGATTGATCGCCGGCCGCCATTTCTGGAGCCACTCCGGCAGGAGATCGAGGGTTCTCTGTAGTTTTTGGGATGCGTGCCTCGCGTTAAGTGACGCGGCCAAGAAGGCGGTGTCGTCCGCGTAGAGCGCGTCTTCGTTAGAGTGTGCGTCAGGACCCGTAGTGACTGCCAGTCTTCTCGACCTCTGTCCGAACTTAAAGCCGCAAGTTCGGATTTGACCCTCTCAGTGTGATGGTTCAGGTGAGTCTTTATCGTGGGGCAGCGAGTATACTGCCATCTCCTTCGGGTGGCTCTCTTCTCTTCCAGAAGGAGTTGGAGGCTTCTTGGCAATTTGTCCTTGCCATTGGCGCCTGAGCACGAGAGAGTTTCGGTGGCCTTCTCTAAGGCGGTGCAGATTGAAGTCTGCATCTCTTCGGCTAGTTTCTCCACGTCTTCCGCGGTGTTGACGGGGAAGTTCGGAGTGGAGTCGTTGAGGCGGGAGGCAAACCCTTCCCAATTTACCTTTCGCCTGGGGGGGAGAGGTGGCAGTTTGCACACCTCGGTGTGCAATTCCACCAGCACTGACATGTGGTCAGAACCGAGGTGTTCCTCCAACACTTCTAGTGAGAAGTGGCCCTCTAGGTTCTTGGTGATGGCCACGTTCAGTACGTCTGGCTGGAACGCTTGCGGATCCGGATAGTAGGTCGGTTCCGTGGCGCCGTGGACCGTGTAGTCCATCTCGTCTGCGTCCGCGAGGAGTTTCCTTCCGTTCGCGTTCGTGAGACGAGTGTTCCAAGACGGGCTCTTGCAGTTGAGGTCGCCGGCAATCACAGTCGGCTCTTCTGAGAGGAGCCGGTGGATGTCGGCGACGTCCAGTGCGTCACCCGGAGCCTTGTAGGCTGCGAAGAGTCTGGTCGGCTTGTTGCCCGCCATTATCTCCACGCCTATCGCTTGGAACGATTGTATCGGAGGGACTGGGAGTGGCTGGTGTATGATGTTTCTTTTGACCAACACTATTACTCCTCTCTTCGCTCGGTCGTTGGGATCGTCGTATCTGTACGACGTGTAACCGGCGATGAAGAATCTCTGTCCGGGTCTCAAGTGGGTCTCGTTGATCAAGGCGATGTCGACCTCCTGTGCACACAGGAGTTGAGTCAACAGCGCCCGTCTACTCGAGATGCCCCTCGCGTTCCAGAAGAGGAATCTCACCTTGTTTCCTGCCACTTCTGGAAGCGAACTTCGAGCGGTGATAAAGTTTTACGTAATAACAGGGAAAACAGCAACCCAGATTAAAGTACAGCTAGACAATGCTTTAGGTAATGCTTCTCATGCATTGAGTATAATTCACACCTGGGTAACTGATTTTAAACGTGGGAGACAGAGCTGCAAAGACGACTATAGTTCTGGCCGTCCAAATGAAGTCACGAATCCGGACATAATCAAAAGCATTCAAAGAATATTTTTAATGATCGTCGCTTAAGGTTGCGGCAGATAGCAGAGATAATAAATATATCCTATGAACGCGTTTTTAATACTTTACACCAACACTTGCGAATGAAGAAGCTTTGCGCGCGATAGGTGCGGCGTTTGTTCACTGTGAGTGTTTGGGGCTGTTTAAGCGTGATACTATCGAGCTTTTGCGGCATTATGTGACAGTAGGTGAAACATGGAACATCACTATACTTCTGAAACAAAATAACAATCAAAGCAGTGGACTGAGAGCGGAAAGCCAGCGCCGAAGAAAACAAAAACGCTTTTGTCGGCCGGAAAAGTGGTGGCGACTGTTTTTTGCGATGCTCAAGGGATTATTTTAGTGGATTATTTGCAAAGAGAATAACAGTAAATGGTTATTATTATGCAAGTTTGCTGCTAAAATTGAGTGACGAAATCCGAAAGAAACGGCCTCATTTAGCTAAAAATATATTTTTATTCCACCACGACAACGCTCCTATGCACTTGTCAAGGGTTGCAGTTTCATGATTTGCGGTTCAAATTGTTACCGCATCCCCCTTATTCCATAATCTGGCCCCGTGCGGCACTAATTCCCGAATCTCAAGAAATGGTTAGGTGGCCGAAGATTTTCATCAGATGTTGAAATCATTGTGGTCGGTGGCCCATTGGGGGGAGGAGGATGGCAATGCATTGGCACAGTAATTATATATTCATGGGCGTCGGTAGTCGTAAAAAGGCTCCGATTGTTCTTTTGCCCCCCCCCCCACCCTATTAAAAAAATGTAGTACCATCTGACACTTTTCTCAGTCATCTATCCACTGTATCAGTGTATCAGTAATCGTCTTTGAATGGTCATTCTCAATTTAATTCCCATATTCGTCACAAAACGGCGACTCTACGTGTAGAGTTAATGTCGTTAATATTGATTAGGTGCTACCTTTTAACAACCTTTTACGCGACCGACGCGAGCAAAGTGACAAAAAATTTTAAAAGCCATTAGCAAAAATGATACATGGAAATGGTAGGGCATTATTCCATTAACACTATTAAAGTTGCTCCATAGTTCGTAGCATTTTTATCTTATTTAAAATATGTCATCCACATATATATTATTTTAAATTGAAGATTTTTATATTTACTTGTAGGTTCGGAAACCGATTTCAACCGTACGTAGTCTAAATTTTAGTAGACGTGTATTTTTACTCGCATTTGTCAGAATTGTCGAAATACTTCAGACCAATTAAAAAATATTATCTTATTAAAAATCATTTACATAATTTAACAATGCTGATGATTTAAATTATTGACGGTCATTTGCAATTAAATATACGGTCTACATAGACGTCTTATTGCATGAATTTAAATAAAACTACTGAACTTGTTACCAACTATGAATTAATATTTTCCTTATGAATCAGCATGTTGAAGTTGAACCGACATTGTAAATGAACACTAGTTCCTAACTAATTTAAGAATTTACCGAGCGCGGCTTAAAATAAACAACCGAACCACAAACGAAGCCACAACGCGGATTCTGCTGTATCGAAAATTTGCTTACAATCTGCGGCTAACCGCAAAATTTTATTACATTAAAAGTTTAGCGATGTTGAGTTAAGACCCGTTTCGGTATCTGATAACTACGAAAATGTCTATGTTGGATCTATATAAAATTAAAACCAAAAACTGTTGGTATTCGAAACTGGCAATTTTTAATGTTAGTGAAATTAATAAACGATGGACATTTTTAAATTATAAAGTCATAGGTATTTGAGTGATTCCTACCCACCTATCGGTATACGGAGCGAATCATGGGTGATGCACGGGGGTTTGCCTTCTGAAGCCTGACACCACAAAGATAGAAGCTATCATCGGCCTCATCAGTCCTGATTAACTCGATGCAGCTCTGTCGTTACCTATCCTTCCTCTTCGCGTGCCATGTATGCGCAAATGTCTTCAATTGCCCAAGGCTCTGTTCCATTGCGACCAAATCCTGATGCTAGACTGAGACCACTGTCTTCCATTCGATGCCGTCCAACATGATGTTTCGCTCGTTTTTGTACAAGTCACACACCCACAGTACATGGTATATGGTTTTAGCTTCATGGCCGCAAGGACATGATGGCAAGTTACATAACGCCATCCTGTGCAGGCGATCTCTAAAGCACCCGTGCTCTGTTAGTATCTGTGAAAAAACGTACTCAAGTTCCACCCACTGATATGCCAGACGCGTTGTAACTACTGGAAAGAAGCAGTACAGCTCCTTCCCGTCGACACACACGGCCCAGCGTGACTGTCAAGTGGAGATGACGTCGTCCACGATGGCGCTTTTCTTTTTCTTACGCTCTTTGCCCTTGAGCCCCACGCACTCCTCCTGCACGCGTCTCGCTTGATGAACCAATACTTGTAGAGCCGCACTGCTGTATGACCGTGGGCCTTCGTCAATAAAATTAAAGCCGGTCTTTGGGTGCGTAATAATGCACTACGTACAACAGACACGTGAGAGCGTCGATACCAAACGCGTATAAAACGTTTTGTCTAGCCTGGTTCGTTACCTTTCTGCAGCACTCATTTTAAATTTAGTTATGCCGTAAATTTTCGTTTGATACTTCCGCAATGCGCGTCAAAGAATTCTGCACGGTATCCAACATCCTAATTTTGCTCATACCCATCAACCCTGATTCGGCTGCTGTGACTGCTGCTGTTGCCGCACTAGGGCTCGGTTCTGATGTAGTACCAGCCGTTGGTGCAGTAAGGATCCCCGCAACAGGAGGAACCAAAGCCGTTCGCGAGAGAGTGCGGCGCTCCTCACACCTCCTACTCTGTTCCTGCTCTTCCTCAGGCGACTTCATTGGTCTGTTATGAGGCCGCGCGCGCACGAGAGCGAATCCCGCCTCCTTACCGATTAACACACACTCCTCAAACTCCAGAGACTTGCGACGAACTTCCATATCAAAGAGCTGCCGAAGTCGCCCCTCCTCATCATCCGCTATATAACCGCCTACTCCCAACTGTCCTACTGTTATCAAGTTTTAAAAGATGAATGAATAAATATAAATAATAATAATAAAAATGTTCTTTTTTTTTAAGCCGGCAACACTTTTTAAGTGCAGCTAGTAGCTGTTGATCATTAGACATTCGGTCCTAATTTATGTGAAAGTGTTGAAAATTATTGAATTATTATTAAGTCAATTTTTTTGAGCTAGCTCAACACTGCATTCTTTTTTAAGTTTGCAGCTAAATTGGGCCAGCGCGCCCAGGGATGTGCTTCTCTCTCACATGACTCCGACGTAAAGTGACGCAACTTTTGTTGTCGTCACGTTTCGTTCGGTTTGTGAGGTCTCTAGTTGGCCCAAACCCCCCCCCCCATCTCAAGACAGCACAGTGTTTTAACAACGGCGTTGTTCGCACCTAATTGGCCCAACTCAACTTCTGTAGTGTTTCACATCATTCAGTTGGTATTAATTTTAAATAAGTATCCGTCAAGTAATCGTTGATTTAACGAATATATTTAGATATATTGTAGCAGTTACGCTTAAGTCGTATTTCTCACATGCATACATAACTCATGACTGCGCAATGCGCATCATAACACGATCAGTAATATAGTCGACATAGTTCGCTCAAGATACACAACCAGTTTTCAATATATAAAAGTATTTAAGTTGTTATATTCTAAATAAATTTATATAATTATTATTTAGTTATTGTTATTTTAACACCCACCAACAACAATATTGTGTAGATAGTTATGTTAGCCTCACCCATCCCTACTATAAGAATCAATGCTTAGACAGCACCTATTTCATTCGCAGGAATATCATGTAGCGTGTGAACCAGGAATGTTTTCACATTATGAACGGATTTACATGCTACATATTGAAGCATTCAATTAGAGCATCTAACTCCGTTCGGTTGTCTCATTACAATAAGTTTTAGTTTAAGTAACAATTTAAAATCCAAATCTTTTGAATTGTTTAATTAAGTTTAAGTTTAAATAAAGTTTTAAATTTTTAAAAAGTTATTTCTCGCTCCCGGAAACTTGACTGGCGCAGCCGGTAGGATTTTTCCCGGAAATTGTGCCGTTTCGTCGCGTTTTCGTCATAAAATTCTGATAATTTCGCCATCGACCCGCGAACATAGGGAGTAATCCAAAAGGACCTACCAAATAAATAAGACAAGCCGTGGAGAAGAAAATGAATGCAGCAGCCGGTTGGTGAGTACAACTTTTCACCTTCCTTACCTGCTCGCTATTTCAGGAATAGAACCTCTTCCGTTATAACGTTATCTGGTTTAAGTTTAAGTGTTAAAAAGTATATAAGCACAAAGTTTATCAGTGATTTAAAGAAATACTAAAAGGGAATATTTTATAACAGTAATTAGTAAATAATGTTAATGACATAGACATACAGGATTTATATAATTAAGTCTCTTAGATCTTACATATAATATAAAAATATAAATAAAACTGTTACTGTTAAAATATAAAAGGTTTAATTAATATTAATATAGTAATTATATTTTTATATACATTTTAAAAAGTTGTATATCATATTTTAAGAATTTTATTTATTCGCATTTTATTATATTTAAAAAAATGGAACATGTTACCCTTATTCCCAGTGAATTTATAAAACTTATCCGGTTATTTGGTGGAGATAAAAGACAATTAAATCTATATATAAGTAAATGCGAGTATATAATTGATAAATTTAAGGGAAGTGATGCGCAAAATGTATATGTTATGCATTGTGTTATGAGTAGGTTAGTAGACAATGCAGCTGCACTGATAAGCGAGCGTGAGGATATTGTTTCATGGTCGGACTTCAAGAATCTGCTAATTCAGCATTTTGGGGATCCGCGTAACGAGGAGTGTATTGCAATTGAATTAGAAAGCTTAAAGATTAAAAATCACGAAAGTTATTTAGAATTTTGTAACAGGATCCGATCCGTCCGTTCGACTTTAATATCAAAAGTGAACAGGATCAGTAATGAACAAATAAAACAAAGTAAAATTATAATTTATAACAATATGGCCCTAAATGTTTTTTTATATAATTTACCCGAGTACATGGTTCGAATAGTGCGCTTAAAAACGCCCGACACTTTAGAACAGGCGCTAAGTATAGTTTTAGAGGAAGTTAATTTTCAGGATCAGTATACCGCGAAAAATAAATTATATACATCAAATAACACACATAAAAATTCGCTAATCTTTTCAAATTTTAAAAATAATTTTAATTTACCTATACAACAAAATAAAAAATTTAAATTTGGTATGCCACAAATTAATCAAGCCCAACAATATCATCAGCCATTAGCTATGCAAAATAAACAAATGCCCTTTGGATATAAACCTAATTTTAATACCAACCCACAATTTGGTTATAGGCCTAGTGTTAATAATAACCAGCCAAGAATGATACCACAACAATTTGGCAATCAGGCACCAAACCAGCTTGGTTATAAATCACCACCACAATTTGGATATAGACCACCCCAACAGTTTAATAATCAACCATTAAACCAGTTTGGCTACAAACCACCTCAAGAATTTGGTTATAAACCACAACATAATTTTGGTTATAGGCCTACACAGCCACAAAATACCGATGTTTCAATGCGAACAGCTCCGCGTCCAAAAATCAACCGATTACATGAATTAAATGTAAACGACGAACCGTCTCCATATTCTGATTATATTGAACCCCATAATTATTATAATGATTTTTATCCATATGCTGATAGTCATAACTATAACGAGGATTATGTTGCTCAGCCAACGGATAGCGATAAGTCCCCTGAAATAGACCATGTGCCGTCCCAACAGACTGACAATGAAAGTAATGTCGAAAATTTTCACACAATAGCCTCAAGCTGCCTAAAGAAATAATAGAAATTAATTGTGATCCTAATTTAAAATTACCACATATTTATATACCAGAAATAGATTCAAAATTTATGATCGACACCGGTAGTACACGGTCATTTATACGACCTGATAAAGCACATAATTATTTTGAGCAATATATATACTATGAACCCTTTGAAGTGATTAGTACCCATGCATCTAGCCGACATAGTGAAGTCATGCAAATACCATTATTACCAATATTTAATTCCAATAGCTATCATAAATGTTACGTATATAATGTCGATTCGAAATATGAAGGTTTAATTGGCAATGATTTGTTAAAGCAATTAGACGCTATAATCGATTTAAAAAATAAAATTCTAAAAATTAAAAACACTGAGATTCCTATTATATATAACGAGGCGCATTATAAAATTCAACTGCCACCCAGATCCGAATTACGAGTTAGCTTACCGACAACGCAACATTCAGGCGATGCCATTTTAAACTATCTCGAATTCTGTAAAGGTGTGCGAATGCCCAGTGCGATAGTTACATGCGTCAATGGCTATGCAAAAACAGTAATCCAAAATACTTTAAATGAAGAAATGACTTTAACAATTAAATCCCCTTTTGAAGTTAAGATGTATGAAAAAATGGAATGCGAGGTTAATGTCATGAAAAGTATGAATGAATTAAGCAAGGATAGATTATTAGAACAGAATTTAAATAAGTTAAGACTAGAACACATGAACAATGAGGAAAGAAATTGTATTTACAACTTGTGTAGGGAATATAAAGATATTTTCTACTGTGAGCAATTACCATTATCATTCACAAATAAAGTTAAGCATTATATTCGTACAAAGAATGAAGATCCTATCTTTATTAAGCCATATAGACAGGGCCCAGTGCAGTCTGAAGAAATAAAAAGACAAGTGGAAAAACTTTTAGGTGATAATGTCATACAAGAATCATTTTCCCCTTGGAGTGCCCCTGTACATCTTGTCCCAAAAAAAATGGATGCATCAGGAGAGCCTAAATATAGAATGGTTATAGACTACCGACGCCTCAACGAGATCACAGTAGATGATAAATATCCATTACCACACATAACTGATCTTTTTGACAAGTTAATCAAAATTACTTACTTCACTACTTTAGATTTAGCAAGCGGCTACCACCAAATCGAGATAAACGTTTCAGATCGTCAAAACACCGCTTTTAGCACACAATCAGGTCACTTCGAATTTCTAAGAATGCCGTTTGGCTTGAAGACTGCCCCGGCGACATTTAAAAGAACCATGGATAATGTTTTGAGAGGACTACAAGGCATTCACTGCATGGTATATTTAGATGACATTATAATATACTCAGCGAGCCTAAACGAGCATATTAATAGCCTAAAGATAGTTTTTGATAGGTTACGTAAAACAAACTTAAAAGTCCAATTAGATAAGTCAGAATTTCTCCGAAAAGAAGTTCTATATCTGGGTCACACTATAACAAAAGATGGCCTTAAGCCAAATAATGATAAAATTAAAGCAGTATTAGACTATCCAGTACCTAAAACTATAACAGAAATCAAAAGCTTTCTCGGACTCATAGGTTATTACCGAAGATTCATAAAAGATTTTGCTAAAATAACTCAACCATTAACTTCTTGCCCAAAAAAGCGTAACAAAATCATAATCGACGACAATTTCATAGAAGCCTTTCAAAAATGTAAAGAGCTGTTAGTAAATGCACCACTATTACAATACCCTGACTTCAATAAGCCTTTTATATTAACGACAGATGCCTCTAATGTGGCAATAGGAGCAGTACTCTCACAGGGATCTTTAGGTAATGATCATCCGATTGCTTATGCCAGTAGAACTATCAGTGTCACCGAATCACGGTACAGCACAATATAACGCGAACTATTAGCAATAGTGTGGGCTGTTAAACACTTCAGACCCTATCTATTTGGAAAAAAATTCACAATATATACTGACCATCGTCCACTATTGGTTATACTCTATCAAAGAACCAAACAGTAAATTGACTAGATGGCGTTTACGCTTACAGGAATATGACTTCGAAGTTATTTACAAAAATGGAAAACAAAATACTAATGCAGATGCTTTGTCCCGTATAAAATTAAATACTATAGAGTCTGACGATAAGGAATCATTAGTAGTTCACGTTGATAAAAAAGATGAACAATTACAAAAGTATTTATCGGAAGTAACTGATGAAATTTCGAAATTAGCCGAGAACAAATGCTCTGATGATGATAGTAAGACAATAACTATTTCTGATTCATCTGCCACTGTCTCAGTGAGCCCCAACGATTTGGAATTTGAAGAACAGTATCCTATTCCCTCAGTATCTAGCAGCACAGAAACCATACATTCAAACATACATTTTGACACTGCAGGAATCCCAATATTACACGAAGCAATGGACACAAAACCAAATCAAATATTAGTATTCTCGTGGTTCAAAATTTTAGAAGTGTTCTTGCCGTTAAATAATAAAGATTTAATTAGTGATTTTCTTAAGGAATACATAAGACCTAAAATAAAATACTTAATTTACTTTGAAGAGAAACAGCATAGGATAGACTTCGCAAATACAATTATTTCTCTATTTAAAAAGGACACCATTAATATATTAGAATGTACAGAAAGAGTAATATACATAGAAGATGAAAAAGAACAAAGAGCTATAATTTTAAAGTATCACGAAGGGAAAACATGTCATCGTGGCATTAAGGAAACCATGGCTAGAATTAGGCGAGTTTACTATTGGGAAAATCTACAAGATACAATATCTGGTGTAATTAATTCATGTGAACTCTGTAAGAAAATGAAGTACGATAGAAAGCCATTAAAACCGTTATTACAGCTTACACAGACTCAAGAGGCACCCTTTCAGGAAATATTCATAGATTTATTTAATATAGAAGGTAAATATTATTTAACGTTAGTAGACGCGTTCAGTAAATTGGGGCAAGCAATTAGTATTAGTAACCGTTCAACCCCTGAAGTAGTTCGTGCATTGATAAAGTATTTTTCATTTTACGGTATTCCCAAAAAGATTTCATGCGATTCGGGTACAGAAATTAATAATATGCTTATGCGGGAATTAACAGATATGTACAAAATTGAATGACACATAACCACTCCTAAAAACTCAACAGGAATTATAGAAAGATATCATTCCACCCTTCTTGAAATTTATAGACTAGCGAAACACGAACAAAAGTTCCAGCAGCAGCATCCGTTATGACGTATTCAATAATGGCCTATAATTTTACGATTCATAGTGTAACGGGAGTTACACCATTTGAAGTCGTCTTTGGTCATACAGACTCCAATAATATATTTAACGTTAACTTCGAAAAATCTTATATGCAACAACTACTTAAAGATCACGCAAAACGAACCAAATATTTATACCGGTATATTTCAAACAAAATGATAGAGTCTAAGGAAAAGGAAAGAAATAGAAAAGGCGGTAACAATAGTTTTGAGGTTAACGAGGATATTATTTTTGCTAAAGCAGTAAATAAGCGTCAAAGTAAAGATAAGCCCTTATATCAGAAGGCTCATGTGTGTGGTCCTTTAAAACGAAATATAGTTCCCATTAAAATAGGCAATAGAAGGAGTAATGTCCACATTAAAAATATAAGGCGCCCTCCATAGGTGGTGCATGCTAATCCTGCTTGCGGTGAAAGACAGCCAGGCTCTTTAACTGCAAAAGATTGAAGGTAACCCAGGGTTATTACCCGTAAGAAAAGGCTCCTCCTATAGGCAGGAAAATAAATGGGTTATTATTAAAATATTAAATTTTGTAAGAATTTTTGAAGATATAGAATATAATATAAATAGTTATAAGGAATTTGTTAAACTAATTAATGTAAGTAAGCCGTATCATAATGAATTTAGTAATATTAAAACCCAAGTCGAATATATTAAAGATTCTACTATAAAAAAAATTATGCAAATTATACCCTCGCAGCGATTTAAACTTGGATTATTAAACCCCTTTGGATCTGTTATAAAATCTATAACCGGTAATCTAGATAACGATGATGCATTCCGATACGACAATCTCATTTAAAATTTATATAATAAACAAAACCATTTACAAAATAAAATAACATTAATAACCAAAATCATGGATTATCATTTTAACAGTACAGAAGTACTTTATAACAACTCCTTGATTCGTGAAAATGAACGTTTAAGACGCATAGAACTGATGATAAGAGATATTAGTACGAAAGAAAATAATTCCATTTACTCCACTTATACATTAAGTATGTTCACTACATTTATTAATAGCTTTCGAACGATATACATAGCACTAAGTGAAATAGAAACTGCTCTAGCTCTAAGTAAAATGTCTGTGTTACATCAAAGTATTATAAACTCTACAGAATTGTTTCAGACTCTTTCTTATATAGAAAAATTTAATAACCTTGTTTATCCTGTATCTAGAAGTAATCTAGTTAAAATAGAAATAACATTTTCTGTAAAAGCATATATGAAAGGAAACCAGATCACGTTTATAATAGAGGTCCCACTTATCGATAACAATACTTACGATTTTTATAAAATTTATTCTTTACCTATTTTTGATCATTCTAAAAATCTTACTTATATTATAATTCCTGAATATCCCTTCCTTATGGTGAAAAGTTCAATGTACTTACCTGTAGCGTCGCCGTGTCAAACAATGTCCGACGAAGGCCAGTACTTATGCACCGACAATGAAATTGTACCGTACCCAATATATACGTGTATGGAACAGTTGATGGATTACCAGGCAGATACCTCACTTTGTACCCCTCGAGCAGTTCATATAGAAGATGTTAAAGCCCAACGGCTTTCGTCATCTGATTGGATAGTATACTCCCATTATAATATTATAATTACGGATAATTGCGGAGGCGAAATAAATAAAACCCCGATAGAGGGAACATACATTTTAAAAATCAACCCTGGTTGCGAAATCACCTTGGGGAGCATACGTCTGCGGCACTTACAAGCTTCTTTTGGTGAAGTACCCTATATATAAAATAATGCCTCGAATAAAATTATCCAGTGTGAGAATGGAAAGTGTAGAGTTTGAACCAATAGATATCAAAGGAATTCCTCCAGGAATCCAGGTTGGGTGACATAAAACACCTTTCAACAATCGTAAAAATGCAGGAGATTAGTGACAGTGACAGTGAAAAGGTGAACATAGTAAAAGTCAATAGTGTCAGTGTCGCAACAATCATTTTATATGTAAT
>JAFELO010001113.1:466262-476579 GCA_017140195.1 Eumaeus atala | reverse complement strand
AGTGTAGAGTTTGAACCAATAGATATCAAAGGAATTAACCTGGATGACATAAAACACCTTTCAACAATCGTAAAAATGCAGGAGATTAGTGACAGTGACAGTGATAGTGGAAGAGTGAACATAGTAAGAGTCAATAATGTCAGTGTCGCAACAATCATTTTATATGTAATTGTCAGCTCCTGTGTCCTTATGTTAGTTCTGTATAAGTTTAGAAATAAGATT
Source organism: Eumaeus atala (assembly GCA_017140195.1). Taxonomy (NCBI): domain Eukaryota; kingdom Metazoa; phylum Arthropoda; class Insecta; order Lepidoptera; family Lycaenidae; genus Eumaeus; species Eumaeus atala. Next base: position 476,357 of record JAFELO010001113.1, on the reverse strand, counting down.
AAATTAGCGGTTAATAGTCGCAACCCTCAGAAAATAACCATTTCTGATGGTTCCGAACTTAAGGAGGGAGGAGTTATGTTAGCCTCACCCATCCCTACTATAAGAATTAATGCTTAGACAGCACCTATTTCATTCGCAGGAATATCATGTAGCGTGTGAACCAGGAATATTTTCACATTATGAACGGATTTACATGCTACATATTGAAGCATTCAATTAGAGCATCTAACTCTGTTCGGTTGTCTCATTAAGATAAGTTTTAGTTTAAGTAACAATTTAAAATCCAAATCTTTTGAGTTGTTTAATTAAGTTTAAGTTTAAATAAAGTTTTAAATTTTTAAAAATTTATTTCTCGCTCCCGTATACTTGACTAGGTATTCATGATTGAATAATATCAATATAGAGATTATTGCATAGTTTAAAGATAGCAATCTCTCGCAGGTCACATTCGCTTATAAATTATAGCTACATACATACAGCTTATAAATACATAACCGTTACGGTAATGGAGTCTAAATATATTCATTGAACCTCATTAATGATGTACAGTTGCCACTACTATTTACTATTATGCGATGGTAAACCTGGTGATATGTTTATATATATTATGGTAATTCCCTTTGGAGGATTATATTATATTATATGATTGTTGACGTTATTGTATAATATATTTACTTCATTGATAATTTTACTAAAAGAACCAGGCGGACGGGAATCAATAAAATCTTTGAAGGCGATTCTTGTAAGGGAAAAAATTCAACTCCATGGGGCAGCCGATTGGAGTTGAATTTTTTCCCTTGCAAGAAGTTATCCAACTTTCGAAAAAATGGTAACCTGTTGGAGCATGGTCCGGTGAGTACGGAGGATGTCTTAGATTTTCCAACTGTAGCTCATCTAATTTGGTAGCTGTCTGTCACGCGGTGTGTGGCTTGGCGTTGACGTGAAGTAGCAGTAGCGTGGGGCGATTGACCAGCCCAGGTTTTTTAGTAGTCAGCTTTTCCACCATAGTTTGCAATTGCTGATAATAGACATCAGCCGTAATATTCTGGCCAGATTTGAGAAAACTGTAATAAATAATACCCTCACTAGTCCACTAAAGGCTTACAAGTAATTTTTTTGGAGTTTAATTTTCGCTTGGGGCAGGTTTTGGCTGGCTGGCCATGATCCAACTATTACGATAAGCACTTCAGATTACTGTAAGGAATCCATGTTTTATCGCAGGTAATGATTTGGTTTAAAATACCATCATTACTGTGCCGGTTTATTAACGTAACGCAGCAGTCGACGCGCGTTTGACGATTTGCTTCAGTCAATTCCTTCGAAGCTTTTCAATCTTTACAATTCGTTTCAAGCGAATATAAACAGTTTTATTACTAACATCACAGCCTCTAGTTAACTCGGACTTGGTTTGCGATGTATCCGCTTCCACAATAGTCCATTTCTTCAACATTATCTCGGGTCTCGGGCCGTCCACGGGGCTTGTTCTGCAGCTCGAAATCTCCAGATCGAAAACATTGGAACCAAAAACGAACACTGGTTTTTTTGCAACACGACCACCATGCACATAATTTATTTTCCCTTCGAGTCGTTTCCGCGGCACTAGTGTAGTAAGCACGGCGGAACCCGTACTCGTAAGTATGGCGATATTTTAAGTTTTCCATTTTGTAAAATAAGTGACGCAAACAGAAAAGAACAGAAGAAAAAAAACAAATCGGTTATCGACTCACAAATTCATTTTTACTTACCTTTTCTAAAATTCCTTACCCAAAAAGGAAAAATTCGTGATAAAGGTGGCCAGTACAAAAACGCCAATTTCATGCAAGGAATTATGTAATATTATAAAAGAAAACTTTTAGCTACACAGTGTCGTGCGAAAGTCCTCATGTGTTTTGTCTTCAGTCATCGATGACAAGTAACATCAAATACAGAAGTATTTGCTGTTTATCAACTAACATATTACATATCGATAAAATTACTATATATTCAAGTGCTACCAAAATGTTACGAGCTGAAATTTGTTAGAAAGAAACCTTAAAGTCGTTCCAGTATCTACTGAACATACACTTTATTAGCTTACATTACAAGTATGAGTTGTGTATTTTCTTCATAAAAATAGAACTTTTATACTAGAACGTAAAGCGATGTGAAGTTTCGTTTCTATCCACGAAACTAGAATTCATACTTTAACCTAGCTGTCACTTGTGAAACTCTTATGCGTTTAAAAGAATCTTGACATCAAACTATGTGGAACACTCAGATCCAAGGCTTGACTTGCTGTCATAAGCACTCTGCATTTTCGGAAAAAGTAACATTGAATAGATTAGTTAGAACGAATATTTTTATTTGCTTTTCAATGAGACTTTCAAAGTTTTAAAGGAAACCATAGTTAATGTGATTATGAATTCCAAAAGTCCTTTCAACTTATTCAACTGGGAAATCTGTTTATTTATTACCTTGGCGGGATTCGAACCTGCAACCTCTGGCGTAACACGCGAACTAAACGCCACGTTACCAATGAAGCCAACCAGTTGTCAAAAGTTTGTCAAGGGTCAAATTTATGGTGGTATCATGTGAGCAAGTGGTACCTCTCTGGTATATGGTGACAAACGAGCAATGAGAGCCCTTCAACCACTACCGATGCCCATGAACATCAGCATAAATACTATTCCGATGCGTTGCCCTCCTTTCCACCTAACCCCCAATAGGCCACCAGTTGCTCACAAGTCGCACCAACACGACACCATAGATGTCACTTTACGGCGGCATTTTAAGCATGACACTACCTCTTACTGAAAATACTGGTTTTGCATGAACTTCGCTACAACATTCATTCCTCTACCGCTGACAATTGTAAGTACCTTAAGTATTTTTCCTTCGCATAATATCAGCTTAAAGAAATCACATCTTCCCTTGCTTTTATTACGTATTCACTTCATAGGACATATTATAGTCCATAAATATGTGCGAAGAATTGCATAGTTTCAACACACACATTCATGACACATTCCTCTACTCCGACAGGATGGTAGTTCAACACGACCTACAGAGTTGAACTCGAACATCACGTAGAAATGCGCTTCGAAACAACAGAGAAATTCTACGTTTTGCAGAAACAGTATAAAGGATAATGGTAATAATATAAATTAGTATAATTCAATTTGCTATAACATGAGATTTTTTGATAAAGAAAATACCACATTGCGGGGGTCATAAAGCCAACATTTTACTACAGACTTTCCGAAATGTAATAAAAGTTGGTCGTAACTCAATTTTATGTGCACTTTGCAATTAGACCTTGTCGTATTATGATACCGCGAAATTTGTGCAGAAAATCTAGAACTTAAAAAGGAAATTCATGTAAGAGATTGTCCATCATTATTTTAGTAATAGGTAGTTCCATGCTTCATTGCAGCGGAATTGGGCCGGCACGAAGGCGGTACCTCTCGCTTACTTGATACCATCGTAAAGTGACACCTACGGTGTCCCGTTTCGTGCGGTTTGTTGGTAAACAGGGGCCCATGGGGGACGTGAAAAAGAAGGCACCGCATCGGCATAGAAATTGTGCTGATGTTCATTGGCGTCGCTAGTCTTAGATGGGCTCCAATTTCTCATTTGTCCCCCTATATTATAGAAAACCATGCTCCCTTTTTTATTAATGCTGTTGCCTCTCATATGCGTTAGTTTTCATCACCACAACACATCCAGATAACTGTTAACCGTGCGCATGTTGATGAGCGATGCAGTCAATCCGATTCGGTAGACCTCCGTAACTTCTACGACAAGACTTCACTTAAAAAAGTTTTTAATGAGCTGGCCGCCGAATCATTTCAGCTTGTTTTACAAATACACCAAAGACACAAATTTTGTTTGTTTAAGTAACCAAATAAACTTATGTAATCCGTAAGAGGCCTCGTTAAAATTACATTTGCAACCACTTGTGTGAGTTAAACATAGCCGCAGAGCAAAGAGAAAACGTACGTCAAAGCCTTTATTAAAGTTTTAGGATTTTTGCCAAATAAATTTATATATAGCCTGGCAAAAGGTTTTAATAAGTGTATAAGTAGTCATAATCTGAGAATAGGTTTAAATAAGAGTATATCTATGGCAAAACGCTGGAATCATACACATAGCACCCAACCGGGTGTATTGTATATGGGTGAACCCGTATATTTCAAGTTAATTGTTATTTATTCAAAAAAGGAGTTTTATTTATTAAAACACAAGTTTGAATATTCCGACTCGCTCGTTGCTAAAGTTCTTTTGTTTATCATAGATCTGGGATCTATGAATACTTTTTCTTTAAAAGCTGATGTCCAACTGAATCCCTGAGAGTTTTCGAAAATTAATATTATAAATGTGAAAGATTGAATGTTAGTCAGTTTTTTACTCTCTGAACTTTTTCGGATTCGGTCTTTGGCCGAGAAGTACATAACATAAAATTACATTATATTCCGAAAAAATGGGACGGTGCCCTTGGGATAGTTAGAAGATCTTACGTGGGTTCTGGTTGGGATTACTACTTGTTGCAACTTGAAAAATGTTAAACGCAATAGAACAATTAACGTTCTTTGAAACACTTGAAAAAATCTCATATTACTTTAAGTAATATTTTATCTAGTTAGACAAAATGCAGTGTTATGTGCATGCAATGTATGTTGTCGACTTCAATGCAGCGTTGCACTAAATATTCTTGAAAGAAAAGCTTATAGTATTTACTATTTTAACGGGTTCTTTTATAGCAAACACACATCCCAACTACAATTACGGGCATAAGTCAGCTAACCCGCTTGTCTGCAGTTCGCTGAAGTTACGTATCGATGTTTAAGTTGCTCCCGCGGCTATTTATAGAGCGAGCTATGAAGCTCGGGGCTGAGGGTGTTTGCTGAAGAGTTAGCTCGACGTGTAATTAACTGTAAACGAAGCGAGAAATAATTCCTAGTACTAATTAAAATGGCATTTAGTTTTACAACATGGAACAATATAATTACGTGCGGCGTTCTTATAAAAGTAAAAGCAATATACTTAGAGGATATCTTTTTAGAACACAAATAGAGATTTGTTCGTGTTGCGCCCTCGAGCAACATGGACCGGACAGTTATCTTGGGGTGAAAATAGCTTCAAATATCCGTTCAGTAGATTTTGACAAAATCGATCTCATACAGATACAGATACACTGGGAACTTTGTTTTATAATATGTATAGTTTGCCTCAAAGAGCACGATTTTATTTTTTACAACGTAAGAGGACTAATGAATTGAGTCACTTTCATCTATAATATGTGGTGAAATCACTGTTACATTGCAGTCGAATAGGGACGGCACGACTGGAGTTCAGGTCAGGAGTAAGGAAAATGTTGGCTACGCTGTCGCGTTTCTTTCGGCTTGAGGTTAGGCAGTCTTTGTTGCGGTCAGTTAAAATTGCTTTTATGCAACACAAAAAGTGTTAAACCTAGCCTGTGTATAAAAACCTTTTTCTTTTTTCTTTTTTTTGGTGATGAAAGGGAATGCATTTACGCATAATACTTGGGACCCCGGGTAGACCCCCAGACATGTTGGACCCGGCCATTGGGTAGCAATAATAACTAAACCCCTACGGGAGCCTTCAGCCGCCATTAGTGGAGGGTCCCGGATCTGCAAGCAACAGGACCCCTGTAGCGACGGGCTGGCCTCGGTCAAAAGGTCAGACTTCACCTCCTCGGGGACCATCCGGCTTCGCTATGACAGTTCCCACGACGCCGTGTCTTTATGGAGTGGACCGGGTTCCCAGCCTGGCCCGACACGGAACACAGGGGCACTACTGAAGGCGCCTCCTTCGTACACCCATTAGTCGCCGGCGGGGGGGAGGCCGCGTCGGCAGCCTCTTCTCTCACCGGCTTGTCGGCTTCCTTCTGGGACATGACGGTCTCGCATAAGGAAGCCATCGCCTGGTAGGACTCGTCGCTGCCGAGCATCGCGACGATGATGCTCGACTTTGACAAGTCGTCCCCTCCGACAACTGATGTCAGATCGTGACGCTGCGCCGCCCATCTCGGGCACACCTCGAGGGTGTGCTGGGCCGAGTCTACCGCCGCGGCACAAACGTGACGACGAGTCGTCGGATCCCTGCGGGCCGTCTCATCCACCACTCGAGGACCGGGCGCAAGGCAGCCATTATCTCTCTACCGTACGGCTGCCGCGCCAGGTCCTCCCCCGCCTCAACATTTATGCCACATGCCGTAACCAGCGGATCCGTAGGATCTCGTCATACGTGGGGCAGGCCGAGAGCTCTCCTATCCGATACATAGGAGCAGCTCTCGGCAAGAACCTCCGCATCGAGTTCCCACGGGGGATCACCGGCTAGGGCTGTCGCTGCATTCCACGATACCGTACGGTATCCCCGAGTCGACCTCACTGCGACGACCCTCTGCGCAGATCGCAGATGGGCCTTATTTCACTCAGTGAGACGATCCGCCCAAACCGGAGCACCGTACGTCGCCACACTCCAACAGACACTGGAGTACAGCTGCCTGCAGGCGGCGCTGGGTCCTCCAAGGTTCGGGAGGAGTCTGCCCAGCGCACTCACCGCCTGCACTACCTTCGGTCCCACCATAGCAAAATGTGGACCGAAGGTCCATCCTCCGTCAAGGATGAGCCCCGGATATTTGGTGTCGGGGCTCAACCTGACCCCCCTCCTCTCCGATCTGCAGAGCAGCCCTCAGTCCGACGGGAGAGATACGCCTCCAACAGCATCACGAAATAGGTAGGCACCCAGAAAAATTTCAGTGCCTCCCGTATCACGCTGTGCGGGAGACTATTGAAAGTGTTCGCGATGTCCAAATACGCCGCGACCACCAACTCCCCCCTTTGTTCCGCCTCACCCGTCACCACCCGCAGGCACTTGAGGGCATCGTTCATCGACCGGCGTGCACGGTACACGAACTGTGACTCCGAGAGTCCGGGCCCTGCACCCTCCTCCAGATGCTGAACGAGACGGGAGGCCACAATCCGTACTAAAGCCTCTCCAGTCTCGTTCAGCAACACCACCGGTCGAACCGACGACGCCGAGTCCATTGGCCGCCCTGCCTTTGGAAGCAGGCAGAGCTGACCCTCCTTCCATGCCCCCGGGAACTGATCAGATCGCAGGCAACGGTCAAAAGTTTCCCGGAGGCTATCGCCGAAGTGCACGAGAGAGAGTGCTGGCGATCTTCCGTGCACCCCGTCTGGACCCGGTGCCCTCTTCTTACTCTGGAGGCGAGACAGAATCGCCTCAATTTCAGCCTCCGTGACGGGTCGCGAAACACCCTCCTCCACGTCCGACGTCTGCCGAGCCATCCTGGGGGGCATGAAGCCCACGGGTTTGTAGGGGAACAATTCCCCGACGATCCTCCCCAGTTGGTCCGGCTGGAGCATCTCCGTGATGGGGGCTGACGGGGCGCGGAGCTAGTTCCGCGCCCATTTGTACGGCCAGCCCCAAGGATCTCTCTCGAGATCCCTTTCGAGCTCCAGCTGGGCCTCTTCCTTGGTTCGGCAAATGGCCTGCTGCAGGATCTTCACCTTTTCGATATAGATACTGTGTCGTTGCCAGGTTGGGTGATGGAATAAAGTTAAAAAAGGGCATGATTAGTAACAATCCAAGCCTTTCCTGCAATAATGACACATCTTCTTGCCAAATCACTTACGGAGTCGGCGCAAAAACTGAGTGGTATAAATCACAATCATTACAAACCCGTCTTGCTTTCTCTAAATTTCTTATCCTCTTGTTTATGATCAAAGTTCTCTTGGTACTGAGACGACGGTTACGGATGAAAAACCCATTCTCTTCAAGCCTTTTTATATACGTAAGTATAAAGTAAAATAATTATGTGTCCAGTAGCGATTTCAGTTTTAAATATTCACGGATATATTAAATACACAAGGAGATGCATACAAATTGCACGTAGAATAATGTTTTTCAAATTAGTTATTATTACATTTAATTAATAAAACTTTCAGCATTGTTTAATGAAATTGTTAGTGTACTTGTGTTGATGTAATCACATTCTCTTCATTAATGTCTTAATTAATTGGGAAGTCATGCGCTTTAATATTATATCCAATAATCATTTGCCTATTTAATGTTAAATACATTAAAATTACATTAAATTTGTCAACAATAAAATATGTTACATATTTCATAACATTATAATATATTATTTAATAGGCATGAAAATGTTTATACCTAAGTAATAATGAACGTATAATGATATTTAAATGTTAATGAGATCGGTCGGCGTTGATTGAAAGAGGCCTGTGTCCAGCAGTGGACCGATATTTAAATGTTAATGAGATCGGTCGGCGTTGATTGAAAGAGGCCTTTGTCCAGCAGTGGACCGATAAGGGCTGATAGTGATGATGACGATGATGCATGTTATTAATTATTTCTGTTATAAGTAGAGTTTTTAATAAATCAATGATTTGTTTAATTATATTTGGAAGGGTCATCGTATCGTCAATATATCGTATTTTTGCTGGTATAACTGACAAACTAAAACTGTTTAAAAAAAAGCATAATATTCTGGCTATCAAATATATTCTATTAAATATCAAAAACCTGACATGTATACGAATGCTGCAGCCGAGTGTGCAATAAAAATATTAACGTGCACCAGCTCGCTCGGATAGATCCGCTCCGGCTTCGCTCGTAATTAGCCGAGATCAGAATGCTAGTTTGTTAAATAAAAATTTAACCTCCATAGGTTACATTTTATTTGATGTAGATTTAGATGGAAATGTTTTGATTTAGATTAGAAGGAAATGTTTGTTCTCTTAGTGAAAGTTTCATCAACTTTTTGGAAAAAGGTAGTGTCATGGCGCATAGCAGTGGAATGGGGCCGGCATGACCGGTGGCGTACCTCTCGCTGACATAATACCACCGTAAAGTGACATCTACAGTGTCGCATTTAGTGCGGTTTGTGGGTAGCCGGTGGCCCATTGGGAGGGGGGAGTTAACTATTCTATAAGAAAAACTCCCCGTGCACACATTAACAGGAAGAAAAATAGATATTTCAAAAGTGTTTTATTTCATTTATTAATATAGAGATAGATCGCATCTGTGGTGTAACGGTGCAGGTGTCGCCCGTTAAGACCGTTAGCCGCGTGGGGTCCTGGGTTAGATCCTCAGGTTAGGCTAACACTATTAAATGTTTCTCAGATTATTCTGAGCACGCATTATATATTCCGGGATTGGAATGTGCCCCAAGTGGCGATAGGCTTTCCACCTATTACTGGACTTACAAGTTGTGTATGTACTAGCACAACTCTGCCTACCTCTTCGGGGATAACAGGCGTGAAGGTACTTCTTTATATATAGAGAACTTTACACATGTAAATAAAGTGCTGGTCAGCGGTTTCAAATGAACTTGGCTTCTCTAGGATCGACCAGATCTTTTGAAATCGCCGACAGGCACTTTAGTCCTACATTACAAAATATGATGATGATAAGCCTTATACAGCTTGTGTATTGTATGAGGTAGTGCCATGCTGTATTGCAGTAGAAAGACACCGGCACAAGCTCCCGCTTACAAGGTATTAGGTACATTACGCTTACATGATACCGCCGTACGGCCCGATTCCGCTGCAATGCATTATGGCACTACCTCGACGTTGTAAGCTATAAAACAAAATTTATTATGAATAATCAAGTGCATGTTCCGGTAATCATGTTTCAACAAAGACCAATATTTTTGACGTTTTAATTCAATCCTTCATATGTACAGTAGTAACTGCTTTTCCCTTTTACCTAAAACACGGTAACTAAGTGAAGGTCATTCATCGTCATCATACTTTACATACACTTCGCGTAACAATATGTTCATTGGTCACAATGGTATCGTTGTATGGGCCCGGAGGCCATAACAATATGTTCATTGGTCACAATGGTATCGTTGTATGGGCCCGGAGGCCATAACAATATGTCCATTGGTCACAATGGTATCGTTCTATGGGTCCGGAGGCCATAACAATATGTTCATTGGTCACAATGGTATCGTTCTATGGGCCCGGAGGAAATAACAATATGTTCATTGGTCACAATGGTACCGTTCTATGGGTCCGAAGGCCATAACAATATGTTCATTGG
>JAFELO010001113.1:428780-466072 GCA_017140195.1 Eumaeus atala | reverse complement strand
GTCACAATGGTATCGTTCTATGGGCCCGGAGGCCATAACAATATGTTCATTGGTCACAATGGTATCGTTCTATGGGCCCGGAGGCCATAGAAAGGACGATATAAAAAATGCTCGATTTGGGATACATGCATTGAGTTAGTCTCAAGACCGACAGGAGCGAAGACAAGTCTTGTGTCCATTATAAAAGTGATAATAATAATAAACTTTATTTCAGATATTCATATTCCACAATTATTGTTAGTAAATCTTATCCAAGTTTGTTAGTGATTATACCTGTTCCAGATATGTTATATCATTTAAAACTAATTGAGTAAATTCAATGACATATAATAAAATTAAATTGACTCAATTATTTGAAATATTTTATTTTTATAATTAACTAACAACACAGAATTATAATAATTACGATCTATAACATGCCGCCGACTTATCTCTGGTTGTCGAGAACTCTCATCCGACTTGAGTCTGTATGCACCATGTAAAGTTATGCGTAGTTGTCAAGGGATTATAAGAATGGCCGCTGTATCCGAAAATATTCAGGGAGGGCATTACTATAATTATTATTTATCTACCTAACACAATGGAGAAGGAATTTATCGTCCACTGGGCCAGCTTTTTTCATTTGGAGACAAATAGCAAAAGCTGCTACCAAGAACGTAAAATCAGACCATGCATGAGCACGACCGGTCCATCAGGAGTGTACCACCAAACAGAAAGAGAATAATAATATATTACCCGTATTGCAGCTGAATTGGGCCGAAACGACCGAGGACTTTACCTAACCGCCTTACCGCCGCTAAGTGACTGATGCGCTTGTCGTGTTTCATGCGCATTGTGAGTTTCCGGGGATACATTGGCGGAGAGGAGGACACTTCTGCACAATATCTATGCAGTACACACCCTACGGGCGTTTGTAGTCATATGGCTACGACTGCTCCTTTATCCCCTTAATACAATAAGGAAAAGGTACCTGTATCTATTTCACAATAAAATATTTTATATTTTTTGTATGACAACAAATAAGTATAATATGTTTTCTTCCTAGGATTCCAACGCTCTGCCCAATTCCGATGCAGTGTAGCAATACTATATTGAGAATTGAATATAACAGGATACAAGAAAAACCTTTATTCAAGTATAAATTCAGACGGCTGCAATGGATTTAATGTATTGTTTTCCCTAAACCTCGTGTCGACAAATGTAATTCCAAGTTTCGTCGCTAAACTCAATGCACCATATCACGGCGCGGCGCGACAGCTTTAACATGTCTCAACACTAAATTGAAAGACAAAACGATACAGAAATATTTAGTACAATTTTCAGAAGACAGAAAGAAAAAATAGAGGTGGAGCACTGTCACTCCTTGGTGAATACTCGCGGTGTAAATTACATAAATACGAGCGGTGTAAATTACATAAATACGAGCGGTGTAAATTACATAAATACGAGCGGTTTGAACTCACTCTTTACTTTTATGTACGTGTTGATGAACTAGTCGAAAACGGTCGTAATTTATGTGGCGGTTTACTTATTGCGAAGATAACACTACGGTAATAATCCTCTTTTGGTACTATGTTGGCGTATTTTCATGTCCCTACTTGAGGATCACTGGATGACATAGTTAGCTATAAGAGGACACATTTTTTGGCCACTTCTCAACAGCTCCGCGTACTGGTTTTACTTACTCGCTGCTCAACGTGCTATTTAATATACAACGATTTTTGGCCACTTCTCAACAGCTCCGCGTACTGGTTTTACTTACTCGCTGCTCAACGTGCTATTTAATATACAACGAATAAAAGTATAATACATTTTTTACTTTTATCTCGAAACAGATGAATGGTTGCCTCGGGATAGATTTTACGTGGGCGAAATCGCAGAGCACGGCTAGGAACATAAATTAAAATAAATTATAATACTTATTCTCGCTTCAGGCTCATAAAAAATATATTACATCTACTCACGTATAGGTCAGCCTGCGTTATTTTAGTAAATAACAGCCGCGCTGAATACTAAAATATATAACTTAGCATAATTTACTTTTGCCACGTATTCGATACGGCGCCTGCTCGGGGCCCTGTGAGGAAATGTTAACGGATTCTTAATACCCTTGGGACAATTGTTGCCGTAGACAGAATATAGTGACTATTATCTAATATATTGACGTGAGTAATTTTATCAGTGAAAGATATCACTTATTAACAGGTTTAATTTTATCGTGTAGATGGACAAATGAGAAATGTGTAGACCCATTTATCGTCATCATAATCTTATCAATATCATCCCAGTCTAATTCCATCTATGGTGGCCATCTTTATAAAGACGAGTCAGCTGCGCAGGACATATTACAGAGCATATGACGTGTGCACATACACAATAACACTATTCTCTTTTTCATTTAGTAAAAATAATTGCGGTTCAGGAGTTGTTGAGGCCGCATTTGAGGGGAGAAGAGCGAACAGTTAAACATGTTTATGTATAACTAACTACTTTTCTAAAGCCACATTATCCAATACATGGTCTAAATCTACTTACGTTCATTGCTTAAAAAATGACTAGTTAAATTAAAAAATCTAACTATTTCGATAGTAAGTAAACCTTTGAAACTTACAGAACCCTTGCCCCAATGCTATGGTCACTTTAAAAATTATAAATGGTAAACTTATATCAATGAAATGTATTGATATTAATTTTCATTTTGCTCCGTGTGTACTTTTTAGTTAGGTTAGCGGTTAAAAAATGAGGCAAGTTTAACTAAGGTCTCCTTTTAATTACATTAGAAGTAAAAGTCATAAGGAGATTGTTTTGTTACAGTTGCGAGGGAGAGATGTATTTATTCATTGTCTACACATATTATAAAACACATATATTAAAAGTTGTCTGCCTGTATGTGATCGATTTTCACAAAATGCAGGCAACAGAATTTCAGCAGTTTCCACCTACGGATATTTATTTTCGAGGAAGATTTTAGTGTATAATTTGTCAAGGTAACAATTTATTCATCGGCTAAGCCCGGGCAGATACATGTTCCAATGTTATCTTTGATCTTTCCTAAGTAATCTCCACAGTTACATACACCTGGAACATTTGTACGTGTTGTACACATTTAGAAAGGAGAGATTGTAGACTTAAGAAGCCCGTGTGATACATTTTCTGTTTAAGTCCAAGACTTTCCAACACAAACTTCACGGCATCATAATGTCCATAATATGAGGCGGTCTAATTACAAAGTGCACATATAATTGAATGGTGGCCAACTTTTATTACATTCATTTGGAGATGGCAGATAGCGTCAGCCAACCCAAATATATCCATCCTCCACATCGCAAAAAGGAAAGAAAGTGACATTTCTTCAACACAGCGCAAGCCTTTATCCTTACAGTCAAAGATGACAGATATACTTTTTTATAAATTGTTTAGGTAGTAAAATATAATTGCTACAATGTTGGCCAACTTTAAATACGTTTCAAAAAGTCTGTAGTAAAAAATTGGCTTTACAACTCCCGCAATATGGTGTTATCTTTATTAAGAAATCTCATGTTACAGGAAATTAAATTTTTATGAATACAAATTTATATGCATGCATGCCATGCATGGTGCATGACACTATAGCTTCCTAAAACTGTTGTCGCGTTTCGTGCAGTTTTTCAGTTACCCGTGGCCCATTGGGGGTGATAGGAGTGCAACGCACCTGCGTAACAGTGATGCGAATGTCCACGGGTGTCGGTAGTTACCAAAATGGTCCGATTTCTCTTGTAACCGGGGAATTACCTCTCGCTCACATGATACTATCGTAAAATGACATCTTCAGTGTCGCGCTTCGTGCGGTACGCAAGCAGCCGGTGGCCCGGTAGAGGCGAGCTAGTGTAACATTGGACCAGCTACTCTTCACAGAATTTCACATCTCATATTTAGTTCATATCGCTCACATTATCATACATAAGGAGTAAACTCAAATAACACTACGACAGTGTCGAGGGCAGCGTCGATGTAAAACATAACTCTGTGCCAGTAGCTGGTCCGGAATGGATGCGAATAGCAGGAGGTCGGCTGTCATGGCGTTCGTTGAAAGAAACCTGGTAAATGATAATGATGAAATAGGTTAGTAAGTGTTTTTTATTCTATTTATGTATTGTTTGTCATTAATGTATAATTACCATATTTAAGCCGTCCAAGGGCTATCTCTACCTAGTGGTGCTGGAATGTTGGTATATAAGTTAATCAATACAAATGTGTTTATCTTTGTCTGAATCTGTGTTGTCACAGTTATGGGAGCGGTAAATGGGATGTTGGGATTAAGTGTACAAAAGATATTTCTTATTGCTCCGTAGCAATTTCGTGACGCCTTTGTGTATCACTTCTATAGAACTTATAAACGTCTCGTTTCAGTTGTATTACATTATACGCTGGAAGCTTCTCGCGACTTCGTGTGTTTTATTACATACGATGCAAAATAGCTGTTGGGTCAGCTGATGTTTAATGACTACAAAACTATGCTCCAATTATTTCTACACACTTATTTGGCTGCCGCGTGGTCTAATAAATTACACTTTTAGCTAACTAAGCTTACACATAAATAAATAAATATAATACATAAATAGTACGTAAATAAATATAACTGTGACGTCATTCCATTTCAATAATGGAACATCGAGTGTCAACAGCGACCGCAAGTTTGTCAGTCGGGTATAACACAACCCACATATGTGTTTGCTTAGGACATCACAATGTCACCGAATATTTGCATACGATTATGATAATATTAGCCAAGTCTCTTATAGAATATTAAACCATCAAGTGTCTTCATTCGTAACTCCATGACCATCATTGTAACTTATAATTTGAATTGGGTTTTATCTTACAGAAATTATAAATTATTTTTAGTTGGAACGTTTCACTAACTATGAACTGTTTTTAAGTATTAAAACATGTTTATAACATCTTGAATTACTTTTGGTAATACCAAAATGTGGCGACACTCCATCACAAGGCGGCGTCAGATTCCTCGTTATCGAGTCCCTCGTAGGCAACATCGTTGAAATCTCTGCGTGCGGTGGGTAGGATGGCGTATCTCATACTTAAACTCACGAAGAGGTATAACCTAAAAGTGACACGGGTATACGCACCAACCTCGACACATTCAGATGACGACGTGGAGACAGCTTATGAGGATATCTTGAAGGCCCTACATAACACCTGTCAGGTCTACTTCAATGTCGTAATGGGGAACATTAATGCCAAGGTGGGAGTACGAAATGGTGTCGAATCGCAAATGGCAAACTAATAGCCGAGACCTCCGCAGCTCAAATACGCAACGGATTACCGAAGCGACTGGGCAGAATAGGTTTCTGACAACCGAACTTCCGGCGAACCATGATAGGATTGCTAGTTTGTTCCCCTATACTATGTATGTATAACACGAATATTCTTTTATGTTCAGCGTGTACTTAAGATGCCTTTGGAATATCAGAAGCTGCATTAGTAGAGCTGCAGAGTAGGCTGAAATCCCCCTTCTCTTATAAAATAATAATCACAAATAAGACCTTGATATATTATACATCTTAAAGTATATTCTAAGTTCATCAATGCTTCTTTTGGAAAGTGAGTGAATTGAAATGTTCGTTAACTTAAATTGTTTTCGAAATTTCGGCAGGTTAAAGAGAGGATTTTGTTGGTTCATTTATACACGTTATTCAGCTAAATGTTAAAATCACGAGGTATTTTCAATTAGTGAAACAAATTATAACTTTAATTAAATATCTCAAACAGGCCGTTTTACCAAATAGAGGAAAACCGTATTAAAACTGAAACTGAGGGCAAGGCATGCAAATGTCCATGGGCATCTGTAGTCATGTATATATATATATATATATAACGGAATTGGTAACGTGGCGGTCAGTCCGCGTGTTATGCCCAAGGTCGCGGATTCGAATCCCGTCTAGGTCATGGATATTTATATATGTATTATATGTAAATCTATAATAAAAATCTCAAATATACAAGGATTCTTCAATATGTAAAAATATGAAATATATATCTAAACCGCCCATGATTAGCCAAGGTACTGATGCCCCTGATGGACTTACAAGTTGTGAATGTACTAGCACACCTCTGCCTATCTCTGTGGGGATAATAGACGGGAAGGTACTTTTTTTAAATATATTTCCGTTGTCTAGTACCTGTAACACAAGTCCTTACTAGTACTACTAGGCTAGCGTTATGTGATAAGTCCAAAGATTTATTATATATGTATATATATATATATATATATATATATATAGAATATAGCTGATATATATATAATATAGTGTGTGTGTGTATGTACCGTGCCGGCTGAAAGCAGCTTTCATTTCTTAATAAAAGCTGATAAAAATCAAATTAAAAACCAAGTCGTGGCTGACGTAACGGACTGCACGAGTTCGCGGAGCCGGAGCCATTTACATCAATAAACATGCGAACTTGCATTATTCCATTTTTTTTTTTGTGTAAACAGGAGTATTAAGGAGAACTACGTGGGGTTGTCCTGTGGTGCGGGACAACCCAATCTGCGGAGGTGGCGTCGGTCCCTTCGGGGGCTCACTTGCCGACGAGGTGCCCTGATGATTTGTTCTTGCGGGGCACCTCACCAAATGCGTCACTGGTGGCACTCGCGTTGGTTTTTGTGGGTATTCGGCACTATATAATGTGCCCCACACACCACTGGATGTGGCCACCCAGGGCCAGTGAAGGCGTGTTAATGCGTTTCCCCGCGTCAACAAAAAAAGGAAGCAAGATTTGTTATTATTTACTACAATAACACTACTTTTACGGTTTCTATCGCGTTTTATTTAATTATTTAACTAGCCCGATGTTTCAGAAGCTTTACAGCAACCAAGTTCACAGGAGGACTGAGATGACAGATGTCCTGATGATATCAAAAGTGTCCGAAGAATTACAATTGCTTAGTTGTTCCGGTTAACGCTAACAGTACTTATAATATCTTGCTGTCTTGAGGTGTTTTGTTTAGCTTTTGATATGATTGTTTATCACTGGGCCCCAAGCAGAGGAAAAAACCAAGCCATTTCCTCTATTGAAATTTGGATGTCTTTTTTTTTAATTTCTGTGGCATCACTGACCATCCTAGGATTGATTCGATGTTCTCAAGCGAGGATTTACGCTATATCATATCTAATTTAATGGCGGCGGCCAATTTGACATTCTCACAGACTTGACTTGGCACGAGACGGACATCGAAGTAATCATGTAAGGGTGACCTTGATGTGTCGCAGTGTTCCCGCTCACAGAGTGGAACATTGTAAATATGGCCCGCGACATTTCGTGCGACATTGTGTCCCCTTGTGTGGACGAGGACAGAAGGTCCCTAAATGTTCATGGAATGTCCCGCCACATTCTATCTCCAAGTGTGAAAGAGGAGAAAAGTTCCCGATATGTTCCCGTCATTACACGCGACATGTCTCCTAGTGAATGCGAGGATTTATACCTCTAGTGGGTACCCATCGCTCGGCACTCGTAAGTGTTGCCTCATTCTTTTATAATATAAGGGGGGCAAAGTATCAGTTACACCGTTTCAATTGTGCATATACATCAGCAAAATTCTTGTTTTCTTCTAGTAAACTGCCTACAGGTTAAACATACAGGCTGTTTGACGGTAGGAGGGGAAAGAAAGGGAAACGGGTAACTGCACATCTGTATAATAATTATACGGACGTCTTTGGTGCCTAAAGTCATCAAAATGATATGAAATCCGGAAAATTGCTTTGAACAAAGTCATTTTCGTAGTTTGAAAAATATGTGAATTTATGGTACTACGGAACCCTTCATAGGCGTCGCTCTTGGTGGGGTTGTTTGTCTAGTATTAATAGGAAACGAATCGTCACATATAATTTACGCTATTATTTATAGTTTAGGGGCAGATGATCACTCGGAGTTTTCTTGCGACTGCTGACCACCGCCACCATGACTACCCATGAAAATCCGCATAATCACCATGCCGATGCGATAACCCCCTTTTTACCTCTCCCCACAATGGCCTACCAGCTACTCCAGTTAATCGCATGAAACGCAACACCGAAGATATCATTTTACGACGGTATCTTATGAGTGAGAGGTACCTCCCCGGTCATACCCACACCATCCCGCTGCAATGTAGCAGGACACTACTTCTTACAAATTACTATGCAGGCATTTTTACCTAATCCTCCCTTCCCTAGTGGGCCATGGAAAACCGTACTGTACCTGTACGAAACGCGAAAAAATAGCTGTCACTTTATGGCGTGACCGTGTGACCAACCTCTTCCTACCTCAGATTCCCGAGGTACCTGGTGATTATAATTCATTTACTTTACCCACACTTAATCTTCATTAAAAACTTATAATTACAGAATCATTTAGCAGCCAACAGGCAGGACACGTTCAGAAATATAAATTGCCGAAAAGTTTCTAATTATTATTATCATTGTAGCTGAGACGCTTATTCAATAAAGACTCGGAACTTTTAAACAACTGAAAATGTTTCCTTGATTTGTTTTAACGGCTATACCATTAACTGAACGGCAATTCGGAGCTACAATTAAAAAGTTATGAAGCAAATCCCATTAAAAATGAATAACTGTGTTTTATCAAAATCATCGTTCCAGTTTCATTTAAACGACAATTTACTAATGTGTGGTATTCCTAGTTAAAGGATTCAATAAAAACTTGGAACTAAAATTGGTTTGAACAAAATTGTTTAGGTGATTTAAAAGATATGCGGTTTTTTTTTGTTTTGTTCCTTAGCACAAATCAAAAAAAAGTCATAGCTTTGGAAAGGCTCACTCGCTTTTGACCGGTTTATTTTATTTTGTAAATTAAACGACTGGTCTGTATGTAGGGTTATTACACACCAGAAAGCTCTCAGAAAAAGATAGGTAGCAATATAACATTGCACTAGCCGTCCGACCCGGCTTCGCAAAGTAATGTCACAAAAAAAATCACACCTTTGTTTACACTATCGAAGTTTTAATTACTATCAAAACATTTCAGGAAATGGTATATAGTCTACGTGCAGCGCCCACAGCAAAGGATTCCATTGGTAAGAGAATTCTTCGGAACGGTCCAGTAGTTTCGAAGCATGCATGCATACAAACAAAAAAAATAAAACTAGTACTGATTTTAATTTCATTTCCACATATTCTATATAATTTGATACATTAATTTGAATGTTTTAAAGTTTTTACACTTCAGTGTTTAGTTTCTACACATTTGCATTTTTCGAGTTGAAAGTGATTAACGCCGCGTCGCCATCAAAGTAATTTTATAACTGCAAAGAGTTTGCTGTTATAAAATTTCTGGCCGTCCATTCCATCTTCTCTCTGAAATACAGGAGCCTAATTATACTCCAAAAACCTTCGTTGGGAACCGTTGTAGACAACAGTTAAAATCGCATGAGAATTCGTTCAGTACATTTTGCGTAAAATTACCACATATTTAACTTCATACCATCGTAAAGGAACAGCGTTGCTATCGCGTTTTATTTCGGTTTGTGAGCACCCGGTGGCCCATTGGGGGTGCGTGATAGGAGGGCAACGCATCTGCGTACCAATCATGCGAATATCCATGGGCGTCGGTAGTCATCAAAGGCCTCCGATTCCTCTTTTGCTCCCTTATGCTATAAAAAAAAATTCAGAGAGACGGCTTCTGGGGACTTTCATTTATATATAAAAAGATAAGGAAAATAATTCATGATTGTAACAAATTTCCAATGGCCTTAGATCAATAGTCGTTGTGTTCAATTATTACGTCCACTAAAGAGCTTGCTAGTGTTTTCACAATGTTGCTACCTCTTACAAAAATCTGCATACTTTGTGGATGTAAGTCGTATTTCACTTACGTTTATTTGGGTTGCCCTATTACCTTCACAGCAATGTCAATGCATGGTAGAGGTATTACCAGCCTGCAATGCACCCGAATTGCGCCAGCACGACAGGGACAGATGATCTCGCATGCATATGACCACCGCTACAGACAGCTGCTGCACAGTTTTTGCGTCTCAATTGCACCAGCACGACAGGGGCAGATGATCTCGCATGCATGAGACCACCGCTACAGACAGCCGCAGCACAGTTTTTGCGTCTCAATTGCGCCAGCACGACAGGGACAGATGATCTCGCATGCATGAGACCACCGCTACAGACAGCCGCTGCACAGTTTATGCGTCTCAATTGCGCCAGCACGACAGGGACAGATGACCTCACATGCATATGACCATCGCTACAGACAGCTGCTGCACAGTTTTTGCGTCTCAATTGCGCCAGCACGACAGGGACAGATGATCTCGCATGCATGAGACCACCGCTACAGACAGCCGCTGCACAGTTTATGCGTCTCAATTGCGCCAGCACGACAGGGACAGATGATCTCGCATGCATGAGACCACCGCTACAGACAGCCGCTGCACAGTTCATGCGTCTCAAGTGGCCAGTCGGAGAGAAGGAGCTCCTCATCGTCTTGTCCATTGCCCATACTCATCAGCATCAATAAGAATTTTGCTGGTGAGTTATTAGAAATCACAATAACCCTTAGGTTTGCCCTGACGACAGTGATTGAACGTACATAACAATGTTGCTGGTTTGCGGTATGTTATTATAGAATGCAGCCACAAGAAAATTACCAAACCAAGGTACCTACTCTATGACTTTTGGCTCCCGATTTATTTCAGTTCGTATTTATGACGCTTGGTCACCTCAACCATTGGATCCCTTCAGTTATAGAAAAACAATATTTGAAAGAAGTTTCCAGCAGATAGTAAATTATTCGTGACGTCGTCTTTATATGAACGTCTTTATATGACGTCTTTATATGAACTGACGTCTTTAACATCAGCATAATTGCTATGCCGATACACTGTCTCCGTTTTCTCCTTGCGTTTCCTTTCCTCTTCCCCACTGCGGGTCACCCGCATTGACGATCGCACCCAAAATGTCACTTTTCGATGGTAAGATGTAAGTGAGAGGTACCTCATTAGTCATGCCGGCCCAAATGAATTGCAATGCAGCATGACAATACCTCCTACTATCGTGGGACTCTAACAAATAAGAAAAAGTTATGTAAAAAGGTTCAACACCGATAGCCTTACTTGGCGATGAATTTAGTAATGACCCTAAAAAATAATCAATCAGTGCTGGCGTCGCTGATTCAATTAGCGAGTTACAGTTTACTGCGGATTTGTTCAATCATTATTAACAATGAATGTCGGCTCCAATTAGTGCCCTCTAGTGCTCCCCACTAACAAGTTCGGGTGTAACTTGAACATCGACACCGGTCTGAACCGAAGACAAGCGAGCTTGCTAACCTGTATGGCAAAATTGTGGCAAGGTTGTCTGCTCAGGTAACAAATTGTCTGACATTTTACAGTAAGTGTTTTAAAAGTGAACTCATTCATTCATTGATCTCCAAAAGTATTATAATAATTAGGACACCTTATTACGTTTTATCTTTTTTAGCGTCGGACATTTGTTAGTGACAAGCATGTATGTAACCGCAAATCGTAAATATGCGTAGAACTTTCGTATTTAAGAGTGACATAGCTGTTGTTGTTTCCAAGTATTCAGCTTCAGTGTAATCGATACTATAATTACTTAAAATATTACCCAATGATCCATAAATTTTAGATAGATGCTCATTCAACCGCGCGCAGCGCAGTACATTTCAATTACGAACATTGTGTTTGTAATAAGTACAT
Source organism: Eumaeus atala (assembly GCA_017140195.1). NCBI lineage: Eukaryota > Metazoa > Arthropoda > Insecta > Lepidoptera > Lycaenidae > Eumaeus > Eumaeus atala. The sequence continues at coordinate 454,353 of JAFELO010001113.1, read as the reverse complement.
ACAAATACTTACTGCAAATATTTTTGAATATTTGCAGTAAGTGCTTGTAAGTACTCATTACTTACTTCAATTCTAATATTTTGCTTACTGTGAGGAGATATTATTTCTATCTGGTGTTTGTGGTTTATTATGTGCTTTAATGGCAAGTATCAGAATTGAGACATTCTGATTGAGATTGTCCCGCTTAATGTGGTATGTGAGTTTCCAGTTACCCAATGGAGAGGAAAGAGAGGAAGCAGATGCATCACGTCAGCCTAGCAAGTACATACATGTATGGACATCGGTAGTCACCAGGTTCGAATGCTCATTTAAACAAAGCGAAAAAAATGTTAGTATGACTGAATCTGATACTCTACTTCCACGTTCCTTTTCAGTAACTGAATGTAGTGTGTAATGATGTAGTGAATGTAGTAAATGTAGTTAATGATAGCTGATAGTAAAAGAATAATTCATACCCCTTGTACAATCATTGTAAAAGGAGTGCTCGCTCGACCGTGGAACGTAAAAATGGCAGATGTTATTAGTGACAAACTAATCATAGCACGAAAAATCATTTACTTATTTCGTATGTTTAAATGTAATGTGCAGTTAAAATATTTGTTGACTCTAAAAATATGTTCCGTTAGAAGTAGAACATTCTACTCAAAAAATGCTTACATACATGTGGTTAGCGAGGGTCGAAACTATTTTGCGTTTACGGCTTATAAAAAAAGCTACATCTCTCTTTGAAGACGTGTCTTCAGCTAAGTGTATGCCTGTTTTCGTTTAAGTGCTCCATTAAGTATGTATCGTACTCCAGAAAGGGAACGTTAGGGAACGGGCGCCTGGTACGAAATTGAGATATGAAATGAGAATAGATTTTTTACTTATATACGTAAAGGTTTCGCTAACAATTACATCGACTGAAGCCTTTAAAAAGGGCCAGCACGATGGGGGAAGAACCTCACTGACACAGCAGGATGATGAAGAGATGTTGCTGCACTTTTGTATGATTTGTTAAGAAGTAGTGTAGTTTCTATATTGAGGAAGGATGACATACTGTTTTATGAGGATGTTTATGTGTGTCGGTAGTAACCGGAAGGCTACGACTGCTTGTTAGACTTCCTACAACTTATCGTGACAGAGAACAGCTTTGGTCTTTTAGATATTTGCACAAATGGACTTAAAGTAAAGGTAGTTAGCGAGGGTAATATATTGATTTAACCAGGACAGTATGTGTCAAGACTAACTTAATTGTTACTTCCTTTCACTATTTTGAAAACTTGCTTCCGTCAGGGTGACGTAAAAAAAGAAGCGGTATTGAAATAATTTGTAACTATTATTATTTGTATTAATATTAACTTTTAAAGGTAAAGCTAAATCTCAGAGAAGGAATATCGACCGTGTATAGCATTCTAATAATATTGTAATATTATTCGTTATAGAATAGAATTGAAGACAGACTATTATCTATCTACAGTTCTTCTTCTTTCTTTGCTCGTTGATATACTCCTGACGCAGTGTTCGTGGTCATGGATAGTCTCATTTTCCATTGTTGGTAGCAGCTTTTGCTATTTGTCTCCAATTTTTCCCGTGTGTAGCATTACGTGTACATTCGATGATGGAACATTTATCTTCAATTATAATATTAGTAACATCTAATACGTATGGACGTATTGTACAAGGCCTGACAGTGGTGAAGATGACACAGAAGGAGTAAATTTCATAATTGCTTCTCCGATGCCAATTTGAAATCTATAAATATAGATGGGCTCATTCAACAGGCTATTTACATGTAAGTGATTGTACGAATAGAGGGTGTAATTTATTTTAATGTCAAAAGCAATGATAAAAGTAATGGGGGATGCGAAAACATTCCTCTTTCTCCCCCTCGCTCTGAATAGGGGTGTAGAAGTAGCGTGTTAGATTCAGTTTTACTAAGATTTTTATTACCTTGTATAAACAATCATTCTGGGTCTGGTGACTACCGATGTCCGTAGATACGGCTAGGCTGATGTGATGCTGGAGGTCTATTCAGGGGTATCGTGGGCTGCAGCGACAGCCATAGCTGGTGATGACCTGTGGGTACTCGTGGCAAAGGTTCTTGCCGAGAGCTGCTCCTCGAGTTATATGAATTAAATCATATCCTACAAAAGTAATAATTACATGAGTTTGTGTACATGTTGGTTATTCTTTAACTTTATCTACTGAAAGGTTTTATTTAAATTTTGCACGTATTATATAGATACCGTGATATATATACTTTATACCAAAGAAACATTTGTTCTCCTCGATTTTATATTTGCGAGACCGTGCTTTCGCAGTTCGTAAATTTTATTTTTCCGAAAGACCTGTCGAGTAAAAAACGGTGAGTGCGTACAACTACCGCACAGATGTTTGAAACGCAAAGGAGTTAAATACAGAGAATATTAGATATTTTATAAATTATTTTTATAGTATAATATACAAATGATCAATCGCTGCCTTTCAATGACTACCTACGCATCAGAATAATTATGCCGATGCGCTGCCTTCCTCTTTACCTCCCCTCTCACCCAATGAGGCAGATTGTCGGGAGAGTTTTCAGAGTATCTTAAGTACCATCTTCCTAAGATTAAGATTACTCGAGATCAACGAGTACAATGACGAAGACATTGATGTCTGTCCATTGATGACGCTCTTGATGAAATAATATAGTTCATGTAATTTCCAGTATTAAACTTCTAGCGTAAAAACGCGCAATTTTTCGTCAGCAAATTAAAACCGCGGGAAACGCTCTTTCTATTACTTATGGGCCAGATATATTAACTACTTAGTCATACCGCGTCGTAGCACAAACTTACAAACACTCGAAATATATATAAACAGATAATGTTCTGTGGAAATATCTCCCCGTATCAACAGACTTAAAGAATATAAAAGTAAACAAGAACATCGCATTTGCTCCCGAAAGGATATTGGAGACCAAACTTTGTGAAGTCAATAAAGTTAAAAATTCTTTAATCGGTCCGAGTACTCCGAGCAGCAGGATAAAGGTTCTCGTATTGTGTTTGTTTTAAAAACAGTAATGTGAGGAAATATTCAGTTAGAAGCAGTGCAAATAGATATTGAGAAAAGAAACACTGTAGCCACAGTGTCAGGAAAAAATACACTCCAATATATCAACAGTAAGTAACGGTTTTGTAAGAGGTCAAAACTTCCTCACGTTTCATTGTAATCGTATTCTCGTATTGTACCTCTCGCACTCATGTTAAGCCAGTGTATTCATACTGATCTATAGACGTCTTAGAAGATATTTAATAGTACATGTTCATCACAGTTATTATGGGATTCTAATGGCAAAATATTTCTTATAAAGATCATGTAATTTCGTAGCCATTGAATAGACAAACAAACAAATAAGCAAAACTTTCCTCTAAAATAATATTAGTATAGATGATAAATCCTTTATCAACTATTTTTCAGCTCGTATGCTACTTAACATTTATATTGCGTTGACGTATGTTACGGCATGGTAATATTTCCTGCTAATGCGCAGGTGTTTGCGGACTCACGCACGAACTGTCAAAGCGCTGTGTTCCAAATACCGCAATGTCGTTACAATTGCGCCTTGGCTTATTACGAACATTCTATTTACAGATCATAAAATGTAATAAAATATACGATAGTTGATACCTTGCATCCGAACCGGGTCTACATTACCAATAGTAACATAAGGCAGGTCTTGAAAAGGCTGGCTTGGAAGGAAAAAATATGGTTTTACTGTTAGTTTTTCAGTTTATAAGTAAACTAGCTAATTATACTGTGATATAGTGTGATATAGTGATATAGTTACAATAAATAATTTAAAAATTAAAACAAGATTTAAACTGAAAAGAATACACGTTCTTGAGCCGTAGACGGTGTTTTTATTAGAATTTCCCGAAACTGGATACAGTTTTATGATTTTTGTTAATTTCTTTGACGTAGTCTTGTTTTAGTGTTTATACTTTTTATTTAACTTTATTGCTTTCTACAGTTTATTATACGTTTTGTTCTATATAACTTCTACTTTAATCTCCGATTGCTCGTTAGCCTCCATATACTATTTTAAAAAAATGTGGCTGCCGTAGCTTCCATTCAGCTAGCGGGACATTAATATGTTGAAAATGCTCTTGTTGTTAACATGATTCTTGTGACTGGTCATTTTTCTATTGAAGGATGTTGTAAAAAGAAAGCTTCGACTCTAAATATTATCTGTTAATTTGTCCCATAAGTTTTAAAGCCATGACCAGATCATACAAATGCTCAATATCCTTTCACTACCACCTGTTACTTGTTACATTTCGTGCTGATCGCGCGATTTCTGCGGGCGTCGATAGTCACCGTAGTGGCACCGTATGCTACGTAATTACATACTTGCTTGCATGCTTGCTGCAAAAATTTGTACAAACCAATTTTGATTTTAATTCTTCATTGGGTTTTACTATGATCCTAATGTTAATAAAACATGTTAAGTTAATTCAAAATATTTCTTACCAGATAGAGTTATCTCGAAAAAAATATCATCTCTCAGTTATATCTATGCAGTGTAACTCTTAATAATTCTTTTTTCAAAACAATATTAAATACTTTTGCAGCGGTATATAAAGCGTACCTGCTTTTTAAATATACAGTCGCCATAGTCTCCTAGTAAAATATATGTGACATACGCACGGACAGCCAAACGGTTATGACGAAATTATATGGGTTCCATTTTTTGCGGATTTTCCATTTGGCTACGGAACCGTAAAAAAGTGGCACAGATTCACAGATGAACCTAACATCCAATGAAACTTGCGGATGCTTTCGGCTGCCTCAGATCCTTATAGAGGTTATTACTTACTATTCATTTATTTATGAAAGATTTGAATACAAACATCTACATTGGAACAAGAACGTACACTACTCGGAAATGATTAGGTTTATCACAAATAAATAATTCAATCTTTTCACGTTACCGCAAAATGTAATACGAATGCATTTATTTAAAAATCCATTTACCTTGCCTTTACCAATGAAAAACTTTCAAAATTTATTATATAATAAAATTTTATATTTTTTATAATTAAAGTGTGAAACAATGACGGATACACGATACGATACGAAAATGTATTTATATAAAATAAATTTGTATGTCAGTATTTAAATTCTCTTTCATTAACTGGGCATCTACAGCCTAAGCATTCATGCAACCCTGCCGTCCTAACAGAGATATATAATTGCTGTAATAAACACGTACTAAGTCTTTGCAGACTATGAGTCCCACGACTACGACACAGCCCTTCATGTATACATGCTGTACACACACAGTATACACAAGTGCCCGCATGCCACATGAATAAACATAATTTTGATTTTCTAAAACAAAAGAGGGACGCTGTGTAAATACCTCCCGTGGGGGCGCCGCGGGCTGAAGGACTGAGTCAACGACGTTTTTTCAAAAGACAAAGCGACTAATACAAGTAGTTAGTGATTCGTGCGGAGGATATTTTGTTCTTAAACAATTCCTCATAAACTTACTTATATTATATAAGTTATATTAAACTTTTTTTATATTCCGTTTCCTCGTATAAACAAAGTTTCTTTTGATCGCGCTGAATGAATTCAATTTATAAGTGTATGTTGTATTTGCATCACAATTTAATTTTAGTGTACTCTAAATATTTTGAGTTTTGGATGCTGGTATTAATATCATATTCAAATCAGCTTATGATGATGATGATAGAAAATACGCCTGTTTTCTTAAATATAAGGCTCGCTTTCTTTATTCATCTATATATATATATAAAAGAAAGTCATGTTAGTTACACACACACTTATAACTCAAGAACGGCAAAACAGATTTGGCTGAAAATTGGTAGGGAGGTAGCTTAGAGCCAGGAGACGGACATAGGATACTTTTTATCCCGTTCGACAGTGTTCCCGTGTGACATGACATGAAACGTCAGTCACTATAAAACGTGGTATAACAAAAAAAGGATCAGACTTGGAATAAAAAAACGCAAATGAGAGCTATGTAATTGACGTAAAATGACAGCTATGTAATGACGTATGGATGACAATTTGATATTTGTAAGAAATCAATATTAAAACTATTTCTATTAAATAAATAATTAAGAAGTGGATTGAAGTGAAGTGAAGTTTAATTAATAATGCCGCGACCAAGACGATCGAATCTTTCCCGACAAAGCCGTAATGCAAGAAGAATACAAAATACTGCAAATGAAAGGACTGAAGAAGAAAAAGAAATTGCACGTAAACAGCGCCGCAATAGTATGACTCGACTTCGTGCTTCTCAATCACGAGAGCAAAGTGAAGCAGCCCGTGAAACAGCTCGGTTAGCAATGCAGAATAGTCGAGCGAACAATAGAAGGCAACAAATAGATAATTTGCGACGCAGAACAAGATATTTAGGTGATTTGAATCGAGCAGCGTTTCGATACGATTGCAGTAATGATTACAGCTTGCATCCTAGCGTTGGCATTGGGCAAATGGACGTTGTTTGCGAGTATCATGGTGCATTGAAGTTTTCCGGAGAAACGCCTAGATTATGCTGCCTTAATGGTAAAGTGAAATTGCCAGTTTTGACTCCGCCACATGAGCCATTGTATTCATTGCTTTGTGGCGAAACACAAGAATCACGCCACTTTCTTGCAAATACTCGAAAATAAAATAGTTGTTTCCAAATGACGTCATTAGGGGCGGACATTATCGAAGAAGGAGGATTTAATCCGACATTTAAGGTATTTATTTTTGTACTTACATAGAATGTAGTTAAAGAATAACTTACTTTATCTATTGGTATGTATTATATTTTCTAATACTGAACTCTACTCTCCCACAGAAAAAGTGTTTATAACACAGTTAATACTGTCTGGTTTTTATTTTGTAGATACAAGGACAGATTCACCATCGAATTGGATCATTACTACCTTTCGAAGATACACAGAATAAATTTTTACAAATATATTTCATGGGCAACATGGAAGAATAACTTGATCGACGCCTAGGAATCAATGCAGGAATGAAGCGAGCAATTATTCAAGACTTGCAGTGTCTGCTTCATGAACATCATGCATTGGTCAGGTTGTTTAAGAGTGCTTTAGAGCGCATGGAAAATGATGACTGTAAAATTGTCATCAAAGCAGATAAACGACCATCTGGAACACACGAACGCACATTTAATGCTCCAACAGTAGACGAAGTTGCCATCCTGATTGTTGGTGAACAATTGGAAAAACGCGATATTGTGCTTACACGTCGCGATACTGGGCAACTGCAACAAATATCTGAAACTCATCGATCATATAACGCATTGCAATACCCACTGATGTTTTGGCAAGGAGAAGATGGATATTATTTTAAAACAAAAATACGATACGACAATCGCTGAAGCCACTATCTCTGCATCTCCGAGTCAGATACGCACATTGCTCGCTATCATAATTTCGACATTTTTTCCATCAAACCCATGTAACCTGTGGCACAAATACAAAGGTAGTATGTCAGAAGATATTTTACATCAAAGTCGTGTCAGTTCCAGAAATCACGATATTGAGATGAATGAGGAGATACATAACCGTGCTTTACTCTCGATCGAAGATATGTGTTACCTCATGTGCGGTAATTTATTAATCAGGTTCGGAATGCCAGCGCCAAATCGTGAAATGAATGACGCATTTAATCGAGAATTGGAACGGGGACGTGAATATGATCACCAGGAATTAGATTTAGTAGTTCAAAGGAATGTACCCCTGTTGAATTACCAACAAAAGGAAGTTTATGATACCTTAATGAAGGCAATCGCTGACGAATATGGTGGTTTATATTTCCTAGATGCCCCTCGTGGAACTGGCAAGACATTCCTTATGTCATTAGTTTTAGCAACTGTTCGGGCGAGATCCAACATAGCAGTTGCAGTTGCTTCTTCTGGAATAGCAGCCACAATGTTAGAAGGATGCCGTACGGCTCATTCAGCATTCAAATTACTGTTAAATCTTCAAACTATTGAAGGACCAATGTGTAATATTGCAAAACACTCAGCAATGGCCAAAGTTTTAGCGGCATCGAAAATCATCATCTGGGACGAATGCACAATGGCGCAAAAACGTGAATTAGAAGCACTTAACCGAACATTAAAAGATTTACGCAATGACTCGAGATGTTTTGGAGGAGCAATGATTTTACTGTCTGGTGATTTCCGCCAAATACTGCCAGTAATTCAAAGATCTACGGCTGCCGATGAAATAAACGCTTGCTTCAAATCGTCGAATCTATGGCGCTATGTGAAGAAACTGCAGCTGACAACACACATGAGAGTTACATTGCTTAATGATACATCTGCTGAAGATTTCTCGGAACAATTGCTGACTATCGGTAATGGTCAAGTACCTGTCGATGAATCGAGCGGATTGATATCATTTCCAAATAATTTCTGTAATTTTGTCTCATCAAAAGATGAACTTATCAACAATGTATTTCCAAATATTATTTATAACTACAAAAATAATGAATGGTCGAGTGAGCGAGCAATTTTAACGGAAAAGAATAAAGATGTAGATGACCTGAACTACATAATTCAAAATAAGATCATTGGAACAATGCATTCATTCAAATCTATTGGCTGCGTCTTCAACAATAATATGATATGATCGAACTCTATGGTCAGGTCCCGAGTCTTGCTAGAAGAACCATACTTGGTTACTGAACATGTTATTGAGGGGCTTTATTTGTTATATTTTTTCAAGAATGGTTTCTTGATTCTTGTGCAGATGTTTCGATGCCTTTTTCACAAAAATAAGGCTCAGGCAATCCTTCATAGCTAACACCCCACCAAGCCTTCACTGTACTCGGATATTGACCACGTCGCACAATGTTGTCGAATTGTGAAGCTCTCTTAGAGCTTTGAGCAAAAATATGGTCACTTTGTTTGTTAAATTGTTGCTCACTTGTAAAAAAAATCTCATATGGTATCTGTGTTAGACACATCCAACATCTAGTTCGGCCCCGAAGGCTATGAGATGAGGACACTTAGGGTGTGTACCTCAGTGATGGTTATAGCTTGCCATCATACACGCCCTCCGTGTGAACTCCTGTCGTAACCCATCAACACACATAAGTAAGTAACCGCATTTACGCGCCACCAACGACCCAGGGTGGTGCTCATGGCACATTGTAGTTCCAAATACCCACTAAGACCTCAGCGAATGCTGTTATAAACTGCAGTTCGTCAGTCTAGGGCTGGTTAGCTCTCTAAGGGACTTACATCATCAAAGGTGCTGCCCCGCACCACAGACCGACCCCGCCAACTTGGGGTGCAGTGAGGTGAGGTCACCATCATCGTATAGGAATGGTACAAATAGCAGTTACATCGGTTCATTTGGCTTCGCCTAAGGTGTCTCAGCTTGCCTCTGGCTACTGAGACCCACCAATACGGCAAGGCTTTAACCATGGTGGGGTCTGGGTTCATCCAAGGCTGATGAGCCTCATTGCTGGGCTTGGACCAGACGGAGGAGCTAAAAGATGGCTATGCGATGTCGATTACTTTACAGTATCATAAAAAATAGAAAAAGAAAAGAAAAATATAAATATATCTTAAAGATTACACTCGTAGTATATCGGTGTTACATATTTAGTCTCGATAGCCACATTACTGCAGTTTTCACAACTGAAAGCTAAATTTCCGATGCTACAAGTAGACGGAAAAAATATAACATAAAATATAAATTGAATCTCTCGGGGCCAATTTGACGCGGTCCCGTTGTACATCTTGACCCAGCGGGAGAGCTACGGCTGTGTGGATACGGCTTATTACTTGTAATTAAATAAAAATATTTTTATTTAAGAAATGTATTACAAAAAATATTTTTTGAACACCATTAATTGAATCTGAACCCGGTTCAATCCTAGCCCTATCCTAAAATGAACCGGCAAAACAAACTCAGCGGGTCAAATAAATAAATATTACACAACATATTTTCAATTAATATAAAACGTACGAAATCTCAACTAAGTACTATATTTACTATACAGCAACAGCCTGCCTTTTTCACAAAAATAAGACTCAGGCACTCCTTCATAGCTAACACCCCACCAAGCCTTTACTGTACTCGGATATTGCCCACGTCGCACAATGTTGTCTAATTGTGAAGCTCTTTAGAGCTTTGAGCACAAATCCCTATTTGTGAATGACCCTTCATTTTGTTTCTTAAGTTGTTGCTCACTTGTAAAAAAAACCTCATACTTAAACATTTTTTACCGTGACCTCTATTTGTGTACCGCTTTAGAAGTTGTTTCTACTTCACAACCTATTCATCTTTAGTTTATCATTTAAGAAACAACTAGTACACCTCATATAGGCTAAGCCAAGGTCCAAGTCTTAAGTCATCTCTTAGAAAACGTAAAAAAGTATGTATTCGCCGCGCTGCATCTTAAGCGTAATGAATGGTCAAAAGAAATAGGATAAAAAGTTAACGCATCCACACACCATTTTTAACTTGACCTTTACCTTTTCGATTTTGTTGTTATGTTATTTATTTAGCCAAGTCAATATCATTAAATTTACTATCATCATTAAATTTACTAAGATTCATATAACTTAAAAAAACACCTTTCATTACATTAACAAATGAAGGTATTATATATTTCACGAAATCCGATAGGTATTATTAAAACGGGACCATGTTGCTTCCAATTGAGAACAAGAGCCTCTTTCCCGATAATTGATTAGGAAATCTCTTTTGTCGAAGTTTGCTAAAAACATTTCTCATTTATTTTAGGCGCGCCCTAATGGTGTGATGAATTTTCTTTCAATACAGCGTCAATTTATATGCTTTAGTGTAAAAGAATATAGAAAAGTGGATCTTACCAATGCTTAGGTTATGTAATATTAAGGTATTTTTATTGTAATTTACTGAGGAAAATATTGACTCATATTAGCTGTAGATAAATGCTGTTGTTGTACGGAATGTAAAGAGGGTCATGCACAGATCGACGTGCCTATATCTGGTGCCGAGTTAAGCATTTTATTGAACAAATTACTTCAGAAAATAAAAATTCTTCATTTCCTTGAAAACTTGTTTCGTCTTCGCACTCGATCCCGTTGCCGGGTCGAGGGGAGTCCAGGCCGGAGCTTTGCTCCCTGCTGGAAATGTGTGGTTCGAGCCTCGTCAATACGAGGCTGTGGTCGATGCGAGGTCGTAGTGACACTTGTGTGCCTGACTATCGAAATCTTTGTACGACCAGCGTCTGTCCATTTATTGGGGCGCTCTCACAGGTCCCAGAGCGAACTGGGAAACGTGTATGGTTCCACCCCTGTGACGGCCCCATGGACAGGCACCGGTTCGTACGCTGTATTTATGAGACGGTGCTTGGTGGAAAAGTAAAGGTCGGACTAGAGAATGAAGGATCAGAAAACATAAGCAGACAAAAGAAAAAGGATGGTCTCTGGCCGTGAGGTTGATATCACGGGAGAAGCGGCAGGTCGTGTCCTTGCGGGAGAGTGGCAACATAGGTTGTCATGTCATTGTCATGTCATGTCATGTCCCGCTCGGCGCCGTCCGAGTGGAGGCTGCGATGCCCACCTGCCGCATCCAGGGCGGGAGAGGAGTATTTAACCTGTGGAAAAAGAATTTGGATTAGTGGTGTTTCTCTTATCTAGCCTGTGTGAGGGGTAGACGGAGCTGGTCTTATCCGTCCCCCCTCGTCATGTCAGCCTCGATCTTATGCGGATGTTGTAGAGTGCTATCCTCATTTTCAGTGGGATGGCACTCGCCCGTAGGAGTGGTGCCAGCCTGGCGGCGGCTGGTCTGGCCCTTCGGATGGCGGTATTGGCCTGGCGAGCCATTGTGAGTACGGAGTCCAGCGTGACTCCCAAGTACTCGGCTGTCCTACGCCATGGTATCTCTACGCCCTGTACCTGAAGCATACCTGTTGCGGTGGGCAGCTTGGGAAAGGTGATCGCCTGCGTTTTTGATGGGTTGATCGCCAGCCGCCATTTCTGGAGCCACTCCGGTAGGAGATCGAGGGTTCTCTGTAATTTTTTGGCCGCGTGTCTCATGTTCAGAGACGCGGCCAAGAAGGCGGTGTCGTCCGCGTAGAGCGCGGCGGTTACTCCGGGGGAAACAGGTACGTCCCCGGCGTAGAAGTTATAGAGGGCTATCGAGAGACAGCTCCCTTGAGGTACACCTGCGCAAATGCATTTCTTCTCGGACAAGACCCCGTCCACTCTCACCTGGAATTTCCTGTCTGAGAGAAATGACGCAATCACTTTTATGAGAGGCTTAGGCACATTGCTTTGGATTAATTTGTATATTAACCCGTTATGCCATACGGAGTCGAATGTTTTTTGCATGTCAAGGAATACGGCGGCAACAGATTCCATCTTGTTTCTAGCCACTCCGATCAAATGGGTGACCCTGAATAGTTGGTGTGTGGTACCGCGGTTGGGTCGGAACCTCTATTGCTCGTCTCTGAGTGGTAGAAGGGGGGGTGAGTTGTCTCAGTATGAGCAACTCTAGGGTCTTCGACAGAGTGGGTAGCAGAGTTATCGGGCGATAGTTGTCCGCTCTCCTGCTGTCCTTACCCTGTTTTTGCAACATGATGATGTGGCCCAACTTCCAGCTAGTGGGGAAGTGTCCAGTGCGGACGATGCCGTTCAGCAGTCTCGTTACTGCGGCGATCGTCTTGAATGGAAGGTATCGCAAGGCCATGTTGGTGAGTCTGTCATGCCCGGGGGCCTGGATAGTGAGTTGGTTCCGTGGGGCCGTGGACTGTGTATTTCAGCTCGTTTGCATCCGCGAGGAGTCTCCTTCCGTTCGCGTTTGTGAGACGAGAGCTCCAAGCCGGGCTCTTGCAGTTGAGTAGCCGGCAATCATAGTCGGCTCTCCTGAGAGGAGCCGGTGGATATCGGCGACGTCCAGTGCGTCACCCGAAGCCTTGCAGGCTGCGACGAGTCTGGTCGGCTTGTTGCCCGCCATTATCTCCACGCCTATCACTTGGAACGATTGTATCGCAGGGACTGGAAGTGGCTGGTGTATGATGTTTCTTTTGACCAACACCATCACTCCTCTCTTCGCTCGGTCGTTGGGATCGTCGTATCTGTACGACGTGTAACCGGCGATGAAGAATCTCTGTCCGAGTCTCAAGTGGGTCTCGTTGATCAAGGCGATGTCGACCTCCTGTGCGCAGAGTCAACAGCGCCCATCTACTCGAGACGCCCCTCGCGTTCCAGTAGAGGATTCTTACATTGTTTCCTGTCACTTCTGGAAGGTGCCGGTTATGAACTCGACCAGCAGTACTCGATAGCTAGGAGGCTGGAGCTGCTACTATAGCTGTTGTAAATTTCCATGGCCAATTCCATCTGGCCGGAACAGGTGTGGCCGATGAAGGCGGCCATCGTCGTCGTCTGCTTCACTGCTTGCTTTTCACGCGGTGTGGTCACACCGCTTGAGGGCTTCGGCTTGGGAGCAGGTGCGGGTGCTGCCGGCTTCGCCGTTGCAGGTGCAGGCGGGGTGGTGGGTTTCGGGAGGGCGTGTGCAGCGATGGGGATAACGGGGTCTACCTCCATTTCTGCCTCGGGTGTCACTCCTTGAGTGACGGTGGCCTTCTTATTCTTCTTTTGTTTCTTTTTTTCTTTTTTTTTTTTTTTGGCTTTAGCCCTGGGGTCTCTGAGCTGTGGCCTGAGATGAGGCCCTGGGGATGGGGTTATGCGTCTCCGCCATTAGAGACCCGGCCGTCGATGGTGGTAGCTCCACCTGTGGTGCTTGAGGCCGTTGGGCTCTCACCGTGGTGATAGCCACCGGGCCGGCGCGCTTGTTGCGCACTTCTCGCTTGAATACCGGGCAGGCGGTGCTGTTGGCCGGGTGAGCCCCGGCGCAATTCGCATAGACCGGCGGGTCCGTCTTGGGGCGCTTACAATCGCGCGCGAAGTGCGGTTCGCTGCAGCGAACGCAGGCGATCCTCCGGTGGCATTGTTTAGATGAGTGCCTAAACTGCTGGCACCTGTGACACTGGGCGGGGCCTTCCTTGCCCCTCCATGCGCCAATCTTGATGCCCGGTAAGTTGAGCATCTCAGAGACCTTGTAGATCTCTGTTATCGCTGCCTCCGTTCACTTGATGAGAGCGAAGAATATGCAGCCGGGTCTGCCCTGCCTCGCCTTGATTTGGCGGGCGTAATCGGGCTCGAACCCCAGGAGTTCTAGCTCCTCCATGATGTTCTTGGGATCTGTGTTTTCCAGCAGACCCCTGTTGGCTATCTTTATACTCCGCTCCTTCGGGAGGGAGTAAGAAAACCAGCTGAGTCCCCCTGTAGCCTCGAGGTCACACAGGTACCTCTGTATGATCCGGAAATCAGCCTCGCTCTTAGGCGAGAAACGCACCCCTTGCCGAGGGGCTTGGCATTCGGGCTGTGGCCGAGCAGTTGCCGCAACTTGCCGAAATGTTGCACCCAGTTGGGCAAAATCTCGACGACGAGCGGCGGGTACCTGGGCTCACCCGTTTTTTGTGCGTCTGCGTTTTTTGCGTCCGCGTCTGCGTTGGCCGGCGCCGTCCCGGCGCCTTTTTTTGCGGCGCCACTGGAATGCGCAGGTAGCGCGCTCAAGGTCGGCGCCGCCGTCGCTTCGACGGACGTGAGCTGGCGAGCGGGACGGGGAGAGTCCCCGTCTCTCTTCCTCTCCAGCATTTTTTTGGGCGGCGATAAGTTAGGTGATGATACACTTACCTCTGGCTCCCTGGGTATTTTGTGGGGAACTTTTATTTCCTCGCGTGTCTGCGGGATCGGCGACGTCTCCTCCTCCGACTCCGCTATGCAGTCGCTCTCGACGACTGCCGCTTCTGATGTTGCTGTCGAAGACTGCGAAACGCTGTCTAGCTCCATCTCGTCGCTGCTCGACGACTCGACGGAACTGCTGCAGCTTCTTCGCCTCCTCGGGCTTGCTGGTGGCGATGTGGCTGGGGACATGGTCCCCGTACAGGGCTTGAAGGCCTGCACTGGAGTGTGATTCTTCACCTACGTATCTTCAAAGTGGGCAGTCTGCGCGTGAACACTTCGGTCGCCGGGCGGTCCAGTTGGCGGTGTTCTGCACCGAAACTTCAAAAATTGTCTTCAGATATAGTTCGTCACGCACTGCTGTCGCTTGCAGACTGAGCCGATCCTCCTGGAAAAGAATTTTAATTTATTCTTTTATAGTATAGGAAGGGAAAATTTGCATTCGAGACATATGACGGTGTGTAAAAAAGGACGTAAAAATATGTTACGTCCTTTTCTACACAAAGATATTTCTTATTGGCTACTGAGATTGTTACAGTTTACATTAAAATAGAAGGATTATTAGGGGTAAAGAGACTATAAGAGTCGTGTTAAACTTTTATATACATTTATTCAATTGGTCTTTCCACATTCATAATCCAGGACAGACTTAAAATAGTACAAGCACAACAATGGAGTTTTTATATTAATTTGTGCATTGTGACACGAATATGTCGGTTCCCAACTGAAGAGCAAAAATTATATAATTATAGTTTGGCGATGGCAGATAGCGTCAGCTATCGCAATTATATCCATCCTCGCCATCGCCAAAAGGAAAAGGAGTGACATTTTTTCAACACAGAGCACATTAAGCCTAACAGTCAAAGATGATATACTTTTTTATAAAATATTTAAGTTTCAAGACATAATTGTTACAAGATGACTCATTATCTACTACTTACATGTCCTTTACAGGAACCAAGTTTCGAGATGATGTTGTTTCAACGTCCAACAATACCACATTTTTACGTCTTAAAATTAATTCAGTAAGTCCTGAAAGTACAAATGACTTAGTTACATCAAATAATAGTTTAGTACCAATAGCCGAACAATAAGAGTGTACATAGTAGTTACATGCAAATTCCGATTGTGTTCCGCTGCTTTTGTGATATACTTCTATATTCTAATGTAAGCTCTATGTAGAGAAAGCGCTTCGTCATACGATAAAATGGATAGGCTTTTATAAAACATGGCGTTATATAATATAAATAACTAAGTAAGATTTACTTTTCCTCAAGTATTTATATTACTCAGTTTGCTTGATAATACCTGTTTTTAACACTTTTACCTGTTAATTTGAAGATTATGAATATGAATTGAATATTTGAACATTTTAAATTGCTTAAAATATATACCCGTAAATATTATAATTCGATTCTCTCAAAATGTTTATTATTTAATATTTAACTATAACAGTACATACATAATATATTATCTATACATTATTGTATAATATTACACTATTAAGCATTGTGTTTAATAACCGAAACTGGACAATAGGTCATTGAGTAATAATATGTGATTCCCTCTAGGGTTCAATACGTTAATATTGAATTCATCTAGAACGATAATGTGGTCGTGCCATGATAGTGAGCTAATCGATTTGCTTGGGGCATTGATGACTGTGTGTACAGAAAGCCAAGGAGGACGGTAGGCGTTGCCGACGTCAACTTTCTTTTTTTTATTAATATTAATTTGTAGCCGGGCGAGCAGGCACTTAATTTTTAAGGTAAAACCCCACACCACTACCTGGAGTCCGTATACTTGCCGAAAGAGCAACGTGTTGCAGACGGTATCCGGATACAAATGGGGAGGTGGCATCTTCCATCTTTAAGCCACGTCTCGTGCAGGCCGAAAATGTCGATCTCCTGTCTCAATAATGCGACCACTAGCTCCTCGTGGCCAGTCCCCAACGAGCGTGGATTAAGGAATCCAACACGAATATTTTTTATACGAGCCATTAATTATAAATATAGAGATAGAATACAAAATAATAAATTCCAATACACAACATTATATAAGATACACTATACATAATAATATGGCTTAACATATGAATAAAATGTAAGAATATAAAATTACCCTGAATTTCCTTGACATGGCTTATAAAAAACACTACAGAAGATACAGTAATATGAAATAGACTAATACGTGCCATAGGTATATACAGTGCATAATGAAATGCAAAGTTGAATGTGTATTTATGTAAAATTACCATTGAATATATATAATTTATAACCCTGGTTTTTAAATTAGTAACAACATTCTTGTAAAATGCGCAGCCTCCCAAATTATTCAATACTAATAAAAAGTACATAAAAAATACAAGGATAGTTACTATTTTATCTAGTTGTCTCAAAAATACATTTATATAAAACAATATAACATTAAAGGGCAACAAATTAAGAAGAAAAATCTTTTCAATGTCCTGAGCCGTCCTAAAACGGTACTTTGCATTATTTAAACCGTTATCGCGACGTACAAATACGACCCTCGCGCGTCCACACATATCTCCATCCCGTTTCCTCAGCTTTAGAGCGCACGCATATGCTGCGCGAGCGCTGCCGCTCCGTGCTCGACGTCGCTGTCACACGCCGCACGCTGTCTCGCCGCACACTTGCTATATCGCGCGTAATTTTAATTTATCAGGGCGATATTGACAGGCCCTATTTTAATGGGACACTTAAATTTTACTGCGAGCGAATTTCCTGCGAGCAATTGAGCTACGTGAGGTCAAAGTGTTCGCGAATAAAGTAGGTCCCACTCCCACTAGGTCTACAAATGGCTACCACGGGAAGGATAAAACCCAACTCGTTAAGACTAGTGTCGTTTAACGCAAACGGCCTTAGATCTAACTTCCATGAATTGCGGGATTTCCTCCCGAAACATAAAGTAGACATTATTTTAGTGCAGGAAACGTTCCTAAAACCTAGCCACTCAAGTCCGCGTATTTGCAATTATAATATTGTTCGAAACGACGGGACCCGATTCCGTCGTGGGGGTACAGTCATCTATTATAGGAGGTCCCTTCATTGTATTCCACTCGACCCGCCAGCTCTAGAAAATCTGGAAGTATCCCTATGTAAGCTATGCATGGCGGGCCATCAGCCCATCACCATAGTCTCTGCATATCAGTCAGGCTCGAAACCGCTTCCACTACCCCAATAATTTTAGCTGGTGACCTCAACGCCCACCACGTGGTCAGGGGCAATAGATACAACAACAGTCGCGGGACTGTCCTTAGGAAATATGTCGATGATCGTAACATCATCATCAACGCTCCGTATATCGCAACCCAATATACTCCGAACGATAATGGATATATGTACGTTCACCGATTATAATCGATATAGCACTGCTTAAAAATATTTCACTCGTCATGAAGACGGCTGAAACAACACTTACACGAGCTTAACTCGGACCATAGGCCCATTTTAATAAAAATAGGAGATAATATATTATTAAAAATAAAATAAATTTATATATATACGAGGACCATCCAAGTTCCAGCCGGGAGTTTCGGACAACTACCCAGACAATACTTCATACCTTTTTTTTGGTGACGAAGGGGAATGCATTTACGCATGATACCCGAGCCCGGGCAGATCCCCAGAATTATGTTGGAGTCGGCCGTTGGGTATCAATACGAACTAAACCCCTAAGGCTCCCGGCCATTCAGCCGCTATCAGATGAGGGTCCCGGATCTATAGGCAACAGGACCCAATAACTAATACCCTCGCTTCATACTAACCAATAACAAAAACTGTCTTAATTTCATTGTTATTCTTGTAAAGCTGTAACAATGTCTAGGCTACGACCGGCTACAATGTCAACAAGCATGTCTTAGTAGGAAATTGAATTAGGAAATATATTTTATAGGAAGAAAATACCCGTCTAATATTGTATGTTACCAAGGCTGATTGATAACTGGCCGAAACGACAGACTTAAAAGAGATAGGAAATAAAATTTATTACATTATATTCTATCGTCTTTTCGAAAGTAGAATTCCAAATTTGAATTAACTCGAATTTGTGTGACCTAGAACTTTCACCGCCGTATATTTTCTCAACAACTGAAAGATACGGAATTCGTGTGGTGATACAGTTATACGTTTCAAAAGGGAAAATAGCAACTCAAATCAAAGTCCAGCTAGACAGTGTTTTAAGTAGTATTGCTCCTGTATTGAGTTCAGTTCACATCTGGGTAATTGTTCGTTTGCGGTGTTTTGTTACAGTACATGAAACATGGATACATAGTGACGTATCCATAAACTATACTCTTGAAACGAAAGGACTAAGCAGTGAACTGAAAGCGGTAAACCTGCGTAAGTAAGTAAGCAGAAACTTTTTGTTTTGGGATGCTCTAGGGATTCTTTTAGTGGATTATTTGCAAAGAAGAAAAACAATAAGTGGAGAGTATTAAGCAAAAATTATGTGAAGAAATCCGAAAAGACGGCCTCATTTAGACAAAAAGAAAGTTTTATTCGACCACGTCAACGCATCTGTGCAGTCGTCAACTCGTCATGAATTGCGGTTCGAATGTTTACCGCATCCCCCCTATTCCCCAGGTCTGGCCGTTTGCGACTTCCACTTATTCCCGAATCTCAAGAAATGGTTAGGTGGTCGAAGATTTTCTTCAAATGATGAAGACACTGTCACCGTTGACAAGTATTTTGAGGGGTTAGAGAAAACAATTTTTATCAAACTGGTCTAACGACATTGGAGAAGCGCTGGATTGTATGTACCGAAGTAGAAGGACACTACGTTGTAAAATAAAATTGTTTTAAGTAGATTATCAGTGTTTTTCTTTGTAATTTCGTATACTTATCAATCACTCCTTGTACATTATTTTATAATACATCCCCCTATACGAGCTTTTATTTCTCCCCTTCAGTGGGCAGACAGCTACTAAACCACAAGAAATGCGACAGCATAGCTTTCACATCACGGTGGTATTATTTAAGCGACATGTTGTGTCGGCCGAATTCGGCTGATTCGGATGATATTTTGAACGTTAGTTTGTTCATCTTATTTTACACTAGCAATCGGCCTCGGCTTCGCCCGGAAATAACAGGAGCCAAGGAGAAGTAACCGATCGCCTTAGTACTTAGACATATATATATATATATATATATATATATATATATATATAAAAATATATATATATAATCCTTGGAATTTACTTTGTATACTTGAGTGATATCGGCTTCTACATATAAATTGTTATGTCCCATAATTTCACTCTCTCAAAATCTATTCCAAGGGCATTTACTTTCGTAGAGATAATAATTTAAATTATGTTATTACAGATCGTAATCTACATCTGTGCGGATTTCATCCAAATCCGTTCAATAGTTTTTAGATGAAAGATTCAGAAACGTATCCTTAGTACTTACGTGCCACTTGTGTACTGATATGATCGAGTTTCGTACTCAATGTCTCTATAAATGGAATCAGTGCTGTCCAGTGAAGATTCGTGCTTTATTAAATGTAACGTAATTGATTCATATCACGCCGGTGTTTCATAGCGTGTTACAAAATTTCATAAAAGGATGATCTGTGATGATATTGAAATTTAAAAAGACAATTAAATTTCAATAGAGAAACCTCCCTACCTCCCTATTGCTGCTTGGGACCCATTACCAAACAAATCAAATCAAAAACTAAACATAACAACTCAAGACAGCAAGATATAAAGGTGCGTTAATAGGAACAACTAATTAATTATAATTCTTCGGTTACTTTGAATATTTTGAGACACCAGGACATCTGTGTTGCTGTAAAGCTTCTGAAAAGTCGGGCTAGTTGAATAATGAAGTAAGCCGCGATAAAAACCCGTAAAAATAGTTTTATAGTAGATTCGCATAAAATTAAAACGTTTTTACCGCTTAAGGTAAAACCAACCGTATTCAGAATGAATTGTAATCAATCCATGAAGCGTTACAATAATTTCAGTCCAACGAATTTTGCAATTATATGTTGTAACGTGGTGCATAGGCAAACATAAATATCTGTACTAAGAATGCTCATATATAAAAAGAAAAAAAAATACGTAAATATCTCCCGTGTCAAATCAACAAAAAGGCAATTGAAATGTTTTATTCATTTTCGCGCGAAGGCTACAAAGCCAACAAGTGCTCGGTCTGAGCAGGAAATTGTATCAAAGAGCATATTTTATTAAAATTATAACATTATACTGCGACAAAAGTGTGTCGGCTCGGTTCTCAAGTACGCAGTTCGGTTTCCATTGTAATTCCTGTAATTAGACTTTTGATAGTTGGCATAGGGTCTATTATGGCAAACGAGCACTCTGTTACTTTTGATAACGATGCACACGCAGACGCGCTGCCCTCCTTTGCACCTGCGCTTCAGTGAATTTTCTTGTATCCGCTGTACATGTGCAAACCGCATGAAATGCGACAACCTTGAAAACATTTTACGGCTGTACTATGTAAGCAAAAGCGACCACCACACCAATACAAATTCTTTGTGGGGCTTCGAAAAATAGGTAATTCAGCAGTAAAAATTGAGACATTCAAGTACCACCAGATTAACCATTCGCTGAAGACAATTCATAACAATATTATATAGTAATAGTTGATTGAATGTTTTGTCACTCCTTGATGAAAATTCATTTTAATACTTAAATAAATAAATAAACTTTATAAACTATTTCCATAAATATATCATTACAATTTACATTTACGAACGGGTTCGACTTATCCTCATGAGATAAACAAAATCAGTCCTACAAAAATATTTGTTTACTTGTTGGTGATAAGTTGAAACTGGTCGTAAATGTAAAATGAAATTAAATATTTGTGGAAATAGTATATAGAGTTTATGTATTTATTCATATTTTATGAAGTAAAGTAAAGTATAAAATAATTTGAGACAAAAAATTCATATATAAAAAAGTTATAAAAAGTTATAATATGGATTTCCATCAAGGAGTGATAATACGCTCCATCAACTATGTAAAATATTCATTTTCATGCTTTCCTAGGCACGGCTTTTTAAATTTCATCCTTTGACGATTTCCTCTTTAAACCTAAACTGTCACTGAAATGTTAACAACAGCTAGGATGCATCGAGCATGAAATATGTGAACATAACGTAGAAATAAATTCAAAAAGTCTTACCTCTGCTATTGAGGGCGATTGAAGCGAGGCGCGCCGACTTAAGGACGGGTACCTACAGATTGTTAAATGATTTCTTTTTTGGTAAATATGTTATCTCTATTAATACGGTGATTTGTCAGTACTATTGTATTGAGGTAGTGCTATGAATGGTGCATGACACTACATCCTCCTATGCAACGGAATTGGGCCAGCACGACCGCTGTACCTCTTGCTCACTGGATACCAAAGTAAGCTGACACCTGTGGTGTCGCGTCTCGTGCAGCTTGTGAGTGGCCGATGGCCCATTGGGGTGCCGGGGAGAAAAGGTGGGGAAGGCATAGGTATATAGGTTAATGGGTGTCGGTAGTCGTTGGAAGTTTCAAATTTGTCGTTTGTCCCCCTCTACTATACAAAAAACTTATGACTAACTGCATGAATAAAATATTTTTGTTGTGTTCCTTAAGTGTACCTACTTCTGTTGACGCCTTTGAGCATCCTTACTCATCATAACACAAATTTTATACGATCTATATACCTAACTGTAACACACGCTTACATCTGTGCATAATATGGAAGAAATCGCCGATATTGTCTTGCATTTACGAAATCTTATTAATCCTACAAACTATTCACCCTAGAAACACCCCTCTATGCGTTGCTATCCTAAAAATCATTTCTTAGTGCACATTACATCATGAAAGTAAACACTGTACCAAATTTCAAATACCTGTATAAATATATAATGAAAAGAAGTGTAACTTCTTACGACTGTACGTAAGTACATAGACGTGCTTATTTACTTTTCGAAAAATCAAACCTATTCTATTCAAAATAATTGCATTCATATATAAAGGTTTTGTCTCCATTCAATGTGAACTCACCTTTATAAAATGTATGTTACCAGTTCTTGAATTCGTTCGAGTGCATTGTTGAATAAAAATATTTTTATAGGATAAGGGGCAAAGGAACAGGTGGTAGGTAATGGTGACCCGAGGCTATGCAGGCGCGTTGCCGTCCTTTAATAATAAATATTATTTATAATTTAGTATTTTATACGGGCGTGGCCCACAGCATTTTCCCACCGCTGCTATTCCGTGTCTACAGGATCGACAGCGGCCACCACTTGTGACCCTTTGATATGATCGCAGTTAGCCCGAAGGGATGCTAAAAACAGCGTTGTGAGCCGCAACGAATTTAATCAGAAGAAAATAGGAGTAGCAGGAAGCGTCTCTAGTTTCTCTCCCCAATCAAGCGGAGACAGTACGGGCAATCCTGACTTAAGCAGTCAAAAATCAAGAGAAGGCGGCCAGGTAAAGCCCAGCTGCTATACACCACGGATATATAAATGCCTAACACATACTGGCTACACGTTACATTTAATTATCAACTGGGGCGGGGCCTATTGCGTTACAAAATCTACTGCCAGTAATATTTATGACAAAATTGTTTGAAAACACGAAAATGTTTCACGTTGTCCACGAAGTCACTATAGTAAGTTGAATTAAAGAATACCACAACGATTCTTCCCCTCCTAAGAACGACATCTATCATTCGGTGGCTGCGGGAGCAATCCGGAGGAACTTGGAACTGACCCGGTTGTTCCATCTCCGTTCGGCTACAATGCTGCAATGACACTATCTCCTACAGAACCGCAGCTGTTCCATCTCTTTTCATCACTACCTGTATGGGTGATCTACGCGCCTCGAGTGATCTGTAAATATTCCCAACTGGCTGCAACCTCTTCCTCAATCCAAATGATGAATAGTAGAGTTTAAGCCACCAGTCTATAGGTACTAAGTTTGCTAGTACCAAAGATAACGTCAGCGGTTGAATGTATGAGGCTATGAAGAAGTAAAAGAATTACGGAATATACAAATTTATTTTTATTTAATAATTCTTGTAAACTAATTCATTATCTAAACTAACATTGTGAATAGGAAACATTTATTTGCGTGTTTGTTTGTTTGTTTGTGCGTGCGTGTTTGTTAGTTTCTTTGAACACATTCTATTTTCCGTCCCAATGTCCCTTATATTATTATAAATATTTTTTATTCGTTTTTTTCCGAAATACATTTTCTTCATTGACAACACACTCATGAGATTATTAAAATAAAAATCCACCCGCGGAGTGCTCCCATAGAAGTTTTTGTTAATTGTGGAATGAACAAAGAACAAGCTCAAGAATGGACTCATATATCGCTGCTCATTGTACCGTTGAAAATAAAGGTTGTCGAGAGTTCATTGTCATCCCTGAAACTGTAGCTACTAACATAAAGATATAATTATAATACTACTTGCGATCCGACCTGGATTCGCCCGTGAATTAAACGCTTAAATATTCTGGGCAATCATCCATTGGTAAAAGCTGCTTGGTAATCCATTCAGTAGATTTCAATCATAGACAGATAAAAAGCTCTTTGGGACTCGATTGATACTGTGTATAGATTTTTGTGAAAAGCAGTATTTAGCATGTTACTAGAGAACATTAGACAGAACCAGGTGTGTTTTGGTTCTTTACTTGACTAATCCCGTGGGTTATTATCACATTTATAACCAGTAACGTTGCTGAACTAAAGTATCCGACATCACGCGACAAATAGGCTCGCAGAAGTAGCAATGGGCTGGTCTCACACTCAGAATAACATACGGCAGATGGGCCAGTAAGGTTCTTGAGTGTAGGTCCCGTTTAGGAAAAGGAAGTGTTGGTCGACCGTTCACCAGGCGGGAAGACGATTTCCGTGCAGCAGCCGATCCGAGATAGAAGCGAGTGGCTGGAGATAGGTCGACTTGGCGTTCATGGAGAGAGGCCTGCGTCCAGCAGTGGACCGACAGGGGCTGATAATGATGATGATGTCTGTCTCATCAGGTTATGTTCGTTATATCATTTCCGTTTTTTTTGCAAATTACCGACAAATAATTAACTTATAGGCTCTTATCAATCTTCTTTTTTTGGTGACGAAGGGGAATGCATTTACACATGATACCTGGGAGCTCGGCTAGAGCCCCAGACATGTTGGACCCGGCCATTGGGTAGCAATACTAACTAAACCCCTACGGGATAATAATAGCCAATAGTGGACGGTCCCGGATCTGCAGGCAACAGGACCCCTCTAGCGACAGGCTGGCCTCGGCGAAAAGGCCAGACTTCACCCCCTCGTGGACTATCCGGCTTCGTTATGACAGTTCCCACGCCACCCTATCTTTATGGAGTGGACCGGGTTCCCAGCTTGGCCTGACACGGAACACAGGGGCACTACTGAATGCGCCTCCTTCGTACACCCATTCGTCGTCGGCGGGGGGAGGCCGCGTCGGCAGCATCCTCTCTCACCCACTCGTCGGCTTCCTTCTAGAACATGACAGTCTCACAGAAGGAAGCAATCACCTGGTAGATAACATCAAACTTTCACACGTGCCATATACTATTCAAACTAAAACATTATTGACACGGTCTAAAAAATTAATAGCCATACATATAATGTTATCACTACTATTACAATGCGCACTTAAGAGGATTAAGACATTTTAACATTGAAAAAGTTTTAATAAGATGTGAAATATGGCGTCAGTAAGAAATCAAGTACTCTCCCTTTTTTAAATGTATTTTTTATTTAATTACTTTATATCAGGAATATATATATACACACAC
>JAFELO010001113.1:415188-428462 GCA_017140195.1 Eumaeus atala | reverse complement strand
TCTAAAGTATAACTAAACTCTTACAGTCCCTTTAACCCCCTTTTCTTGATAATACCTTTATTTTAATTAAAATTGTAACACTTAATACTCCCAAATTATTATAGTATGTTCATGACTCTGCCAAGGTTTTAGTTTGGATAAACTTAAAAATACATGAATAAATAAATAAACTTTATATACTTTTTCCACAATTATTTATTTTTCTATCTACAGTTACGATCGGTTTCGACTCATCGTCATCAGATAAACAAATATTTTTTGTTACTTTGTTAACATGAATTAACATCAAGAGGTCACAATACATTCACTCAATACTCAACTTAAGATTTTTTTGTCAATGTGATTGGCAGAGCGATTCCCGAGAAAAGTTCTAGAGTGAAATTTTTTGCCCTGTTGGATTGCTAGTATTACTAATAATATGTACCAGAAAAAAGCTATAAAAAGTTCGTATATAAAAATGAGATAATTGAAAAAAGTTAAACATTTTAATTATTATTTATATATGAAAAAAAATTACAATAACATCCGCATGATTGAACTTAGGGTCACATCTATTCGAAGTCAATATTTTACAATAGACAATTGTGTTGCAGGTTGATAGGAGCCTTCGGATGGGTCGTCAACCCCACCATGGTTCAAGCCTTGTTGTGGCGGTGGGGTTCAGTAGCCTGGGGTTATCCGAAACACCTTGGGCAAAGCCAATTGAACCGAGGCGATGGCGGCTCTTAGTACCCCTCCTATTAAAAAGAAGAGGGGACTAAAGAGCAGGAGGAGGTGCCGCTCTTTGTACCCCTCTTATAAGAAGAGGGGACAAAAGAGTAAAAAATGGCGGCGCTTTTGCGCACGGGGCAAGGGGCGAGGATGGAAACCTCACCCCATTGCACTGTCCCAAAGTCGATGAGGTTGTCCTGTGGTGCGGGACAACCCCATCTGTGGAGGTGGCATCGGTCTCTTCGGGGGCTGACTTGCCGGCGAGGTGCCCTGATGATTTGTTGTTCCGGGGCACCTCATCAAAGGCGGCACTGGTGGCACTCGCGGTGGTTTTCGTGGGTATTCGGCACTATATAATGTTCCGCGTGCCCCACACGCCACTGGACCCCACGAAGGGCCAGTGAAGGAGCGTAAATGCGTTTCCCCGCGTCAACAAAAAAACTCTCCCTTGTTTTTAATGTATTTTTTATTTAATTACTTTATATCAGGAATATATATATACACACACACACACACACACACACACACACACACACACACACACACACACACACACACACATGTATATATATGTTCACGATAGAAAATATGAAACTATTTAATTATGATTTGCTGAAAATAGATAGCACATCACTGCTGTTCATCTCCACAGAAATCTGTGGGGTTTACGGGCATCGAGGCGGACCTCATAACCCGGGTCGGGTCGCAAGGGGACGACTATCCCCTCGATAACGGGGCCGCAATATTTGCGGGTTCGCCATCATGGCTTAGGGGCTTTATGGTGTGTTGTCGGAGCGCGAAGCTCGACGACTGTTCGGAACGCGAGACTCGACGAAAGTTCGGAGCGCGAAGCTCGACGAATGTTCGGAGCTCGGAGCTGGACGATAGTTCGAAGCGCGGAGCTCGACGATTGTTTGGGGCGCTAAGCTCGACTGTTCGGAGCGCAAAGCTCGACGATAGTTCGAAGCTCGAGGACTGGTTGAAGCGCAGCTCGACAATTGGTCGGAGCGCGAGCTCGACGACCGCTTGGAGTGCGCATCTTGATGGCTGTTTGAAGCGCGAAGCTCGACGAATAGTCGGAGCGCGGAGCTCGACGACTGCTTGGAGTGCGCATCTTGATGGCTGTTTGAAGCGCGAAGCTCGACGAATAATCGGAGCGCGGAGCTCGACGACTGTTCGGACCTTGTCTTAATAGATAGCCTCAGCGTCAAATCGATCTGTCGTCTAAGCCACGCCGTAGAGAAAAAAGAGTGACATTCCTTCGATACCGATCACACCTTTCGTCAACAGTCAAATATGACAGATGTACATTATTATAAAATACCTAAGTAGCAAGACATAATTGCTACATAAGTACAGCGGAAATGGGTAGGCATTACAGTTTTAGACGTTGTAGTAAAACACGCAGAGTATGTACGGAGGAGTGTTACAACATTGACAATACAGTAACTAACGGGAGGACGTGTGAATTGTAGTTTAATACACATATAACAAGGTACATTCTGAACATTCTGTAAATAATATATTTTAAGGTATAATTAATAATATAAAATACTAGCATCACCCTGCGGTTTGATCCTCCTTACAATGGTCCCATTACTCGTAGCCTTCTTCGATAAATGGATTATCCAACACAAAAACACAATTTCTCAATTATTAATAATTCCTGAGTTGATTAGCACGTCTAAAGAAATAAAGGGACAAACTACCAAAACATCTCTTCGGCTTTATATTATGCTAAATGTAAAGTTGCCTATTTTAAGTAAGAGGTAGTTAATTATTTTGAGCAAGAGATGGGGCTTTAGGCCGACACGATGGAGGATTTACATCTTTTTTAGGTGATTATAGGAACAACTGTCGCGCTTCACGCGGTTACAGAGTTAGACCCATTGAAGGGGACGAAGGAAGCAACGGAATTTCGCAATTTAGACAAACCAAAACATCTTCAGCTTTATTCCATTACTCGGGGTTACTTAGTTATTTTTAAATAAAGCGCGCTTAATTTAATAAAAATAGATTTTGACACGGATAGACCGAAACATACAGACAGGAAATCTGTTTTGTATAATAATAGTCGGAATAGTTATAGATTAAAAAAATTATAACGCACGGATATCTCTATACATAAATCAACATGACCCAACTCACTGACTCATTGACACACTGGCTAACTATAGCGACTGAAAGTACTGGGCTGAAACTTGATATACTGCTACTTTTATTTTATTTCTGACGAAAACTTTGTGCTAGTATACATAGTAGGAATAATGTTGTTTTCGTATATTTACGTGAATGTTATTCATTCATTGTGTCTATTTAACGGATTTTATCGCGTTTCTTTAGATTTTGTTGTGGAATGAGACGTCATGAACGAATATGTGAAACCCTTGTGCTGTCCTGTTATACAAATAAATGTAAAAGTATGTTTGAGTTATAAATAATTAATAGATATATAATATATATACATATATATATATATATATATATATATATATATATATAGAATAACTTGTTACAAAACTAATATTAAACAAATTAAATATAATGTATATTTAAATAAATAAACAGATGCATAAATAAAAGGAACGAAAATTAAGAGCTGGAAATAAAATAATATTAGGACTGCTTCCCGGAGTCAGAAATTTCGTCACTGAACGAAAAATCTATACTGATCCCTCAAATTTTATTATATCCCGACGTTTCGTTAACCTTTCGGCTATCATCGTCTCGGGCAGACAGAAGATTTTAGTCGCCTGGTTGAGTATTTATATGCAGTAGAAACATTGTCAAATAATTAGTCCGATTAATACAAAAACGAGCTTAATCTGTCCTGCAGCTTGGACGAGAGATATTTTGTTTTCGACTTCATTATATTTATCACCGGATTCCAATCGCCTCACGAATCATCCTTGGACAAAATCGACTCTTTCGCGAGGATTTGAGGTATGCCAAATGTAGTATAATAGTGGGCGTTATCTTGTATATGTTGACAAACCACAAACTTAGTAGAACGACGATGTTTAACATCTGCAATATGTTATTTAACGCGTGTTCTTATTGATCTCTTTGTTTGAATTATGTATGAAAGCCCGCAGTCGCAATCGAGTTTGCATACTCCTACATCCTTTAGCGGTAGTAAGAACTGACTATCTTTTTTTGGCGGTTTGAAGAATGTTTTAATAGACGCACGCTTCAGGATGATGCTAATCTTATCAGTGACCCCATTCATCTATGGTAGTATAAGCGGCACTTGCTCAACGGTGGCCGGTTTCACTCTATTTTTGAGATGTAGACGTGGAATTTGAAGCTTATTATTATTATTCAGTACTTTTTGGACATGCCGAAGTTCGGCACCCAGATGTTGTTCGTCACAAATACCACGAGCTCTTTGAACCAGGGACTTTCCAACAGTACTCAGTTGTATTGGATGGTGGTGTGAATCACCATTCAAATGCTGTCTGTATGGGTCGGTTTCCTATTCACTGCATGACCTGTATTTGTGTTTCAACTTTTACCTAACTTTCATTTGAAAACTTCTATTTGGCCTTCTTAAAATCAACACTTTAGGAAGGCCAAATGTTTTTTTTTATTCGTAAGTAAGTGATTGGATATTAATATAGACGGTATTACCATAAATATTGTAGCAAAGAACACACAAATACAAAACAATTAAAAATATAAATACCTTATTCGAAGTGGTCTTCACTGGCTGCAATGCAGCCATTTCAACGTTTAGGCAAGTTATCATTAGAAACACGCACACTTTCCATGGGAAAAAATCTTCACTTCCAATCTTATAGATTGTTTAAGGGTGTTAAGGTGTAAATTGTCATGGAGTAAAATATTTAGCTTTCGGACAGGATTTTGTCGAATTCTTTGCACAGCTGCTTTAAACACCTTACTCGTACACTAAGTGGACGGCCAGACCTTTCCTATTACAGACAGATGAAGTCTCGTTGTACCCCTTAATAGTCCGGTACACAAACATTCGACTAATACCAAGTATATAGAGAGTTTTAAAAAATGCACTTGGCCATATACCTACTCTGTGTAATGCAATGACAGTGACTCTGTTCTCTTCATCACCCCACTCCATTTTAATGTCGCAAAATATTTTTCAATGTATTTTGCGCTAAAATGAAAAGCACAATGAACAATCTTATGAAAATGACAGATTCCTAATTCAAATGTAATAATTTCTGGCACTCCTCACCTTCTGAGTCGGAAAAAGGGTATATCATTATATCAAACAAATTATAAAGAAATGTTTACACATCTGACCCAAAAGGTTTGAACCGATTCTAACGCAAATGGTAACATTTGCACATAGAACCCAATCTTTTCGCATAGTTTCGGCAACCATGGTCATGGGTGGAATTAGGTGGCAGATGTCCTGACCTTATAATTTTTAAAAGTACTCCAAGAATTACAATTCTTATCTTAATTCCTCGTAATTAGAATTATAATTCTTCCGAAAAGAAGACTTACGAAAAATCAGGCTAGTTAAATAACTAAATAAACCGCGATAAAATCCGTAAAATTTGTTTTATTTTAATGAGCGAAAGAATACTTTTTTTATAAAATACTATTTATATTTAGCAGGGCTAAAATCTTCTTCACAACTTTGGTTACATTATCGACGTTTTTACACTGATATGAACGTTTTAGGAAATCTTATATAGCCTATGTTACTCGGAAATATTAAAGGGTTTCTAATGGTAAATGATTTCTTTTCTAATCGGACCTGTAGTTTTGGAAAATTTAAATACACGTAAACAAAGAAATTCCTCTTTATAAAAATAATATATCCAAGAGAACCACTAATTTCTGTTAGAATAAATAACATTTATTTGATGTTACTTGTGGCAACATTTATGTGTGCCAAATTTCATTCAAATTTGTTATGTAGTTTTTCTGCAAAAATAACACATCTATAACTTACTATAGTGACGTTCTCACTTTAGCTATTAAAGATGGTCTCGAAAAGAGTTAATTTTCCACAAAAGCTTGTGAGCGCATTCTTTTTACAGAGCCATCTCTTTGTCTGCGCCTAAGCGGCTACAGCGTGCATGAGCTGAGCATGAAAGGGGTCTCATTTGTAGCGACTGTCTTGTGGCCTCCTGAAGTCTCATTTGTCAGGCCGCAATGAGTTCCCTGAATGAAACGCTAGGGCACTGACACACCTATGTTGTTAAATTGCTTCATAATGATCTTGTAACTTTGTGCGCCTACTTACGTTACAAAACTAGACAAATAAATAAAATGTATTATAAATGAAGGTTTAATTCCTCCTCTTTCCATCTATCGATGTTGGTTATCATCTAACAGCTTTTATTACTCGCTTGTCCCCCTATACTACAAAAAAATTACACCATTATATTATACAATAGAAGTGAAACGAGAAGTCGGAGACGTTTGTTGACTATCGATACCACATGTCTCTAGCAGACCACCGGATTTTCACTTCTTGTTTTTCTTTGTCGGTCCCTCAATGTTCGGTAGAGGACTCCATATAGAACGGATTTGCACAAACTACACAAAACACGACAGCATAACCAAACCAGTATTGAGTGATAACACAATAGCACTACTTGTTTGTTTTCTCTACAATCATATAACGGTGCACAAAACAGCCTCCATATATAATGTACAGGCATCAGTGTGTCTCCAGCGCAGCACATAATGTACATGAATATTTACTACATTTTTATTTGTCGCGTCGCGCGGAGTCTTCGTGTGCTTTACTCCTGACTCCCACACACATGTTATCATTTACATATTTCTATTCAAATTTGAATGCAATTCTTATATCACTCCATAATGCAAACATTAGAGCGAATTATGCATGAAATTATGTCACCGTCACGATTCAACAATCGAGGTTGTTTATGGCGTAAGGTCTAAACGAGCAGTTTGCCTCGACGTGAGAACCCTAATCGTCTGTCACAAACTGTACTACACACGACCGTGCAACTACGTCTACATCCAGGGATTGTGCTGACAGCCAACCTCCCGGTTCCGCCTGATACGACTGCAATGCAGAAATAATAATACTTATTGTACAAATGTTTATCATTTGAAAACGTGAATTAAAAACTGTCTATAGTCACTTACCAGCATGCGACAAGGATAATTATGCTCGTTTGTCTCGAAATGTAAAAATTATATATGTGTATAGAATAAACAATAAGATCAATAATATAATTTTTATATAGGGAAATTTAAATACCAAAATTGTATGTTTCCCAGTCAGTAATTGTAACTCGTAACAAAGCTAATGCCGCGAGCAAACCGCGCACAAACACAATTAAAGTATTATTTACATAATGCCAAGCGTCACTCGAGTTTGTTTGTTTACCTACATTGTCCTCGCTACCATCGCGAGGCGCGGTATAAAGTGATAAATTACATAGGTAGTGCTTATCACTGATACCATATAAATATAGGTTGGTTATCGCTTTGGGAAATGGGCATGGGCATTAGGACCTTGGACCTGGTACCTCTCCCGTTTGTGTCGGACTGCCGTTACTGAGACAGTGAAATTCGGGAACTTATCTGCGCGTACTCACATGTAGGCTATAATACATTCTGCGTAATTGGCTTTTCTTTACATTATGTAGCACAGGTAAGTGGGAATACGTTCACTCATAGCAAGTCTTAGGTATGTGATGTGCCACGTCCAACAATACGTTTTTGTAGCGGATTTTATGTATAGTCCCAAAATATTTTGGCTTCGTATCGTTTGGTGCAGTAGTCAAATACATAACTTTAAAAATTTTAATCGACAAGTCGGAAGTCAAAGTGGTACCCCTCCCCTAGCCTGGCCTTGCTATGCTATCAGTAACGACTTACTGATTCAGCACTTGTTGAAAAACAAATTAACCTGGTAATAAATAACTATAGCAATGACAGCTGGTAATTCCTTGTAATATAATAAGTGTACTGGTGTAGTTATAAACACATTTAAACATATATCCTCCATTGGTCGCAGACGGGTGAAGAATGCAAATATTCTTTATATAATATATAAAATCACCGCCATCTGTTGCTTTATTTTATTTGACCTTTGTGGACTCCGAAATGTTAGGAGATTGATAACAGACCTTATTTGCAACGAATTTTTCGTACAGAATAATCTGAAAACGATTTTATACGATAAATTGCGTAGGAAGTTTCACTAACATTTATATTTAAAAAAGTACCACTCACTGTTCAATTACAAAATCTCTTCAATTTTATCATCTGCAAACATGCAATTTGCCAGGTAATTTTAGGTAGCAACGAATTTCTAAATAAACTCCACTTCTATGCACTAAAGGTGCGTTTTAGGTGCGGAGTACGAGGATGAAACCGCGGTTACTAGCACCTACTCTTTTCACTTTCGATGGTCTTTTGAAGCGCAGCCCCCGCTTCCTCGACGTATCTAAAACGTTTTTCTTGACTTCTTAATAACTATGACAAATCGAATGAAATATAGTAACACTTAGTAATAGATATCGTCAAAGACTTCAATTTCCTAAATAAGAACTTAGTATTTTATTATATGTTTTACGAGTGGTCCGTTCTAAAATCTTTCAGTTTGACCCTCAAAGTAATTATGCTTAAGTCGTAATATAACAGTAAAACTAATATATACAGAATATAAAATCCCAGATCATGGATATTAAATAGTGTTCAGATACAATTGAGTTGTTCAAGTGTGTTGAGATTGTAAAGTCAGTCTCGAGACGCCATTAAAGGAAACGTCCAACTAAACTGAACTGTATTTAATACAATAGCGAGTAATAATCGGTGCTTTATCCGATTGTTAACTCATTTGTTACAAGTCTATTACAATCATAATTAAAATAAGAAGTCCAATCAATTTTGATAAATTTCCACAACAGGGCTCAGTAACCTTAAGTAAACCACGACACTTATAAAAGAAGAAGGCACAACAGTTGAATAGAAGAGGCGGGGAGGAATACTATGATCCATTGTATTTCCCGGTGTCAGTGGAGTTGCTCTTGGGTATATGACAACTTTTCTGCAGTCTGCAGAAATGCAGGCTTCCTTTATACTTCACTGGTAATAAGTAATAAGTAACTTTATTTGCCAGAAATGTGAGTACAGAAGTTGTTTGATTTTTTATACATTATCATCAAAGCTCGCTAGTATAAATATTAGCATGCAAATATTTATTATAAAATCTTATTATCTATGTCAATTTTAATGATACTTGTCAACCATATAAGCAATGAAATTATTTAGTTAATTTTATTTAAAAAAAAGGGATATATATTTTATATCCTAGATATTGTCAAATAATATAAAAATAATGAATTATGTTGTGTGAATTTCTTTTTGAATTCTATTTGAATTGGATACAAATGAACATTTGGAAAAACACCAATGCCTGTATACACTTTTCGTTACCAGTCCTGGGTGGGATCCATGCGTGAGGATCTCAAATGAACCGAATAATGAAATCTAATGGGTTATATACCGGTCGTTGAATTACCCTGGATCTGATAGAAGTAAACAACAACGGTGACTGACTAATATCTCAAAATGCTGGTTTCCAAAGCAGGCGATAACGCGAATTTAAGGTTGGAATTTAATTAGAAAAAAGGGCAAGGGCAATACACCTATAGACATTAATATAATCTGAGAAATGCACACAAACAAGAGACAAAAATTCAAATAATTGGTATTTGATAAGACTCGGTTGGTCCCAGTAAAGCGCTGTCGTCATGTAGCGGAAATAAGGGAATAACGTTTAAAGTACTCCTAATTTGATCACTATGTACGTTTAACCCAGTGTCATAATGAATCGAACAAGTCGCCCTTTTGATTTTTATTATGAAAATGTGCTGCAGAACTTTCAGCTACAATTATAAATTCAAGAATTATTTGCTATCGAGCCTACACAATTACACTATAATCATGTTAATTCTGGTCTTTACAGAATGATATTTATAATATTTCATAAATATCTTTAGTGATTATTAATTAATTATATAATTATTTTTTTATTTCCTAATTAATTATTTTCTTAACTGTCAGTAAAAAATATGTAAGTGTGTAATCAATTCAGGAGCAACCTGTATAGTTTAAAATATTTACAATACACATCAGGACCAGGAAGGGATGTTCTTTCTGTTTATCCTCTTTGCTAGTGTTTGAGTTTTGACGAGCCCATATTTAGTTGGCAGATACACTTTATTGACAAGAAATCTGAACATTGTAGCATCATTCGAAATCTTAAGTGGAGGTACAAATGCCTTGCAACTCAACCTTGCCCACAGCCATGATCTACCCTCGTCGGACTGACGCGAACAGATGAAACGAAATAATCGTCAAGCAATGCCCGAGCATTAAGAGAGCTATTAACAATGCCTTTTGTAATATTGGTATTTTTGCTCATGAAATACTGACATTAGGTTACGTACCACTAAACCACGAGGCAGTCAGCATACGAAGTCCGCATAATTGTTAGGCAGATGTAACACAACACTTCTCTCTCACATGGGCCACCGGATACTCATAAACCACAGAAATAGCGACGTGCAAACACCTCGTCATCATGACAGAACAGTGTTACCTTGCACAAACTACGTCCTTGAAGATCGTCATCATCACACAGAAAGCGTCAGCCTGATTTCGCTCGGCATATTTTGGCATACAAATTTCCCGGTGTATAAAGTGGCACTCCAGTACCTGCGACTCCGTCGGTATGACGAACCGCAGCCGACGCTTATTATAGTCGCGGGGATACGAGATTGGCGGCGCGTGCCAACTTCTATTATGGAACAAAGCATCTCGGTTATAAGGCATGGTTTAACAATTTAAACGTAGGCCCAGTAGATCGAAATTGACAAGAAATTCACAATGTTTAAGGTTCCGCACCTCCTAAGATCTTATAGAGATCTGTAGAAACCTAAAAAAAATTTTTCAGCCTTCCTCAGTATCTAGTTATCAAAAATGCTTATCGTACTCCTACGAGACTAATGTGCAATAAAACAAATTCATCGACTTATTATAGGTTGTGATAATTGGTACCTCTGTGTTCAATTTCTACTTAGTATATATCATGGTCTTTCTGGTAAAATATTAAAATAATAGGAGTCCCACAAACCATAACAATTAATTATTTGAAATCAAGCTCGTCACCACAATGTAACGTCTTGTCTTTATTATCGTTAGTATCGCGTGAGGCCTGCCCTATAGTCGTCATATTATATATACAATAGTGGCTCTAAGATCACGACAGACTGCTAAAAATAGACACTCCAAGACAAACCAAATAAATTATAAATCTTAGATCCGAAAATTTTGAGTAGTAAGACAGATTGAGTTATACGTAGGAACTGACCTGTCGAAACATAAATAATGGCTTGACCGGATTCCTGCTAGAAAATGTACGGAACACTAGCACTGGGCGTAATAACTTAGAAGAGCTTGTAAATCGTATATCGATGTCTTAAGTTTACGCGAATGTTCTTACGGTACTAGGGCTGGAGTAATATGGTAAGTAAATCCAGAGATTATTATTATTATTATTATTATTATTAAGATCCACCTGTGATTGTGTTAAAGCATAAATATATTTGTATTACGTCCTGAGAGTTAAGTGCCTAAGTGCCAAAAGTTTAGCAAATCACACTGATGCACAACATATTTTTCTATGGCATAGAGGATCAATCGAAAACTTTTCACTAATATCGACTCCCAGTCGGCGTGTGCGGATGCATTACTGTCATGCAGATGCGTTCCCCTATTTTCTTCTTCTATTGACAGCATATTACACACCTTAAATTATATACAGGTGCGAGGTACCGCCCTGGTCGTGCCGGCTTAATATTCAGCTGTAATGCAGCATGGCACTACCCCACACGAAAGGTTTTGCAGGATTTTAGACCTTCAATATAGTTTTTATACCAAAAAAAATATTAAGGTGATTTATCATGCTATAAAAATCGTGGGAAACCCTAGAATAGTACAGCATTAATGTTGCAGGTCCAACAACAACACACAAACGACTTTGTTCATAAATACTCGTATCGTATGAACAAAGTTGTTAACTAATTACGCTAATTGAGATTTAACTGAGGAAACAAGTGTAGCACCTCGCGAAGTAGCTCACGTTTTAATTGTTTATGTGTGTAATCCTGGCATTTAACTACCTCGTGGTCTGATGGTAAGCATGTGTCGCCACAGGCGTGAGATCCGCGGTTCGAATCCCGGGTCGGACCATACAAAAGTACTATTAGGATTTTTCAAATTTTAATAGCTGTTCAGAGTCAGGAAGTTGGCAGTGTCACACTCCCTTTCCTCGGAGAGCACGTTAAGCCGTCGCTCCTGCACCTGATTTTTCTCCGGTCGTGTCAGTATGCCTTTTGGCGGGTACGTGGCGGAAGAAATGACACTTTCATACGTCCGTGAATTTTAAGTAAATAAAAATAGAATAAGTCAATAACATAAGTTAAGTTTGCATTTAACTAATACACAATTAGTGAGTGTTAGTGTAAATCACAATCAGCTGTTTTACATCAACAAAAACAAGTTCTCGCACAGAGCCTACAAGAGCGCGCCTACTGATAGGAACATTACACTACCTATCACAATTCACAGTGAACTATTTGTTACCTGTTAGAGAAACATATAACGTTTTCGTTATAAATTTAAATCTACTTTTATAATCAAGGAATAATATAAATTGATAAAAAGAAATCTCTGAAAGCACTACAACATGGCGTATAAATGTGGATTATGTGATAAATTTGCATCTATTATTGAAGGCACAAAATGTTCAAAGTGCACAGTGGTGATGCACCGGTCGTGCGCAGCTGGATTCGATCCCTGATCCCTGCAGGGCGTCTAGTTCGCGATGCCAGTTGTGTAAGTAGAAAGGGTCGACAAAATCTCCCACCATCGCCTCAGCAGGATGCCTACTCAGGAGATACCTTCGGGACCAGGCTGGCGGAGGAAATGAGGCTCCTGCGCATTGAGATGGTGTTAGTGCGGCGCGAAATAACTTCGTTTAAGATGGAGACAGCCAACTTCAACGCCACTATGGTAGACTTCTCCAAACGGGTGGACACTAGTGGAGGGCCGACTGACCGTTAGCGGGATCCAAAAAACATTATAACAATTGTGAGAGATCCATTATTGTTTGAAAGTTTCAAGTTGTAATCGGGTAATTCTCTCGAGGCCGCCAGTAGATTAAGAAAATTTTAATAGAAATTAATTATTTTTATTTGAACTCACTTTTATGTATGCCGGGCGTTGAAATAAGGGCGCCTTACCTGTAAGCACCTAATTGACAAAACGATGGTATTTTTTTAAGAAAACGAGGGTTGTTTCACCGGCTTGTAAAGGAGCAGCGAAGCTCATTAGACATACTTATGGTTTAACTCCGCAACAGCCCTAATGAGAAGTGGAGACTTATAGCCTACTAACTCAAATAATATCCGCGATTTGCCGGCCTCATTATATATAGTAGAGGGGAAAACACATCGAAGCCGACTTCGAGAATGACGACGCTCACGTACATCCACAACTTAATGTGCCTCGCTTACTTC
>JAFELO010001113.1:361899-400411 GCA_017140195.1 Eumaeus atala | reverse complement strand
TAAGTTGAAGAGTCTGTTTGTTTGTTTGCACATGTAAACCTCCGCATTGAAAAATATTTTTGTGTTGAATTGTGTTGAAGGATATATTCTTACCCATTAAAGGGACGACAAATATCCTACTGTAGAGGTGCGACTAATAAGCTACGCGAGTGAAACCGCGTGTTGAAACTAGTATACTACATGACAGCTATTATTTACGTATTTACAAACAATACCGTGAGTTCTCACAGCGTGCGTCAACCCACAGGGCATGACAATACTTAAGTAATCTTCAAATCTTCAGTGAATACGGGTCAATCAAAAAGGGGATGTTTTGGTAGGTTATAAGCTTATATATAGCTGCATCTCTGTTGTTGTGTCTGCACCCATTACAATACTGAACACGTAATGCTTGAACTAGTTAACATTGTTCTGTAGT
Source organism: Eumaeus atala (assembly GCA_017140195.1). Taxonomy (NCBI): domain Eukaryota; kingdom Metazoa; phylum Arthropoda; class Insecta; order Lepidoptera; family Lycaenidae; genus Eumaeus; species Eumaeus atala. Next base: position 399,993 of record JAFELO010001113.1, on the reverse strand, counting down.
TGCTGTAAACATTAAAGCGACACTTTTTGTTTTACTTAAATGTCAACTAAAAAATATAAAAGTTGACATGCACCTATACCCTTAAATTTATCGGCCCAAAGGTGTTTCTGCAACGCGAAAACTCACAGAACTAATTTGTATGCAAAAAAAAATTAATCGGATTCGTGTATTGTATCTTTTACCTTCAGCTTAGAGTTAAAACTTGTGTGACACAAACTTAGTCGCCCGTCTGTGAGCCCTGCTGTTGAGACAGATGGCGACTGGAGGGAGTTCTTTTTTGCTCTGTTGTCTCAGTGCTTAACTCGATTTGCCAAATAAAGGATGTGACACCGCTCCACTTATTGAGAGTGAAAAGGGCACTCACTGCTGGTCTTCTCCACAGAAACTGTGGGGGGTTACGGGCATCGAGGCGAACCTCATAATCCGGGTTGGGTCGCAAGGGGACGACTATCTCCTCGGTAACGGAGCCGCAATAAAATTGCGGTTTGCCATCCTGGCTTTTGGCTCAGGGAAATGTAGGCCCATTTAGGGCCTGTGTGTTATGTGGTATGTTGTGACTGTGGTGAGTAGCGATTGGGTGTGTCATGCGTGCGCATGTGAGATCCTCGTCCGGATTGGACCGCTTGGTTGACCGCTCGGTCCACCTGCGAGCCCATCCGCAGCGCGCGGTCGATACTGTATCCGAGATACACGACTGGGGATTCCTAGGACACATCCTGGCCTCTAAACTTTAAGCGCCCCGGCATGGAGCGCCTCTTGCTGACATATGGCGCCGTCGTCTTATCCACGTTGACGGACATGCGCCACCTGTCGAGCCACTCCGGCAACCGGTCCAGCATGCGCTGCATGCGCCCAGTCGTCGGCGAACAGCGCGAGCATGACATCCACCTCACCCTCTCCCGAAGGATCGTTGAGTGTGGGGATGTCGTTAGTGTAGGCCGCGTACAGGCAAGGGGATAGGCAACTGCCCTGTGGCACTCCGGCACGTATGGCCTTCACCGAGGAGTGCCTCCGCTCCACCGCTACCCGGAAGGTCCTACCTTCCAAGAATGACGCCACTAGCCTCACAAACGCTAGCGGGACGCCGGCGTCCACCAACTTGTACAAGAGTCCCGGGTGCCACACCCTGTCGAAGGCCTTCTCCATATCGAGAAAGACTGCGACAGAGTGTCTCCCCTTGTTCATCTCTATAGACAAGTGGTGGATCACCCGCGTCAGTTGCAACGTGGTCGAGTGGCCGCTCCGGAAGCCGAAATGTTCGTCCCTTATGGGAATGTACAGCTTCAGCCTCCGAAGCAGAAGCCTCTCGAACAACTTTGCGATGTGGGACAGCAGCGTTATCGGCCGGTAGCTTCCAGGCAGGCTTCGGGGCTTGCCCGACTTCGGCAGAACAATGACCCTCCCCTCTATGAAAATGGCATTAGCGTAACACAGAAGCGATGTAAGAGACAAGCGTTTATTGTAAGCAATGACTCGTATGGCGAGAGATACTCTCGTTAAAAGTATTTTATTTCCTTTTTATTTTAAAGAAATATGTAATTTATTTCAATTCGCAAACTGCTCTCTATGTTAGTAGTTCGTTAATATTTTATAGCATGAGGGGGAAACTGTCGAATAATTAATGAATCGACGCCTACAAAAATTCAGGAATTGTTATGCAGACGTTTTGCGCTCCTTCCCGCCTCCCCACCAAAGGTCCACCGGATACTTGAAAACAGCAAGAAACGAAACCGCATATGGCACTTTTGCAGTCGTATCATAAGCTACAACTGCAAAACATATATATAGAGCTAATGCTATCGGGTATGATAGAACGTACCTGGACGTTCCAGCAAAGAAGTTGTTATTTCTCACTCCACAACTAGCACTGTAGGGGGGCCCGTTAGTCTGCCGATGGCAAACGATTATAGATAAAGTTGATCTAAAAAAAATTCTTTCAAACCAATTTTTTTTTTGTAAGTTTTTGTTGCTGTTTGTTTTATTACTACTTGGTTGGTACGCCTTATTATTGAAACATCCAACAAAATGAAAAAAGAGGAGAAGAAAGCCAAAACATAAATTGAATGTTATTATCTAAACTGATCTACAGTCTATTTTCTATAAACATGGGGATAAAGGAGCAATCGGAGCCTTTTGACAACTACTAACGCCCAGGGACATCCGTATAGTTGTTATCATGCAGATGCGTTGCTCCTCTTTCCTCCTCCCAGCCAATTGGGCCAGCACTTACTCAGAAATTGCACGAAACGAGACAACATATCTGCTATTATACGGCAGTATCATATGAGCGAGGTGTACCTCTCCGGTCGTGCCGGTCCAGCTCCGCTGCAATACAGCATGGCACTACCTGTTGCTATGAAATAGTGGTCATTTTTACAGTACAGTACTGACTATGTTAGCACTTGTACGTTTTTTCACTGCTGACACAAAATCTAGTTAGAATCTAGATGGAAATTGAGATTTTAGCTAGTATTGTTCGGCCAATCCCTGACACCTCATGTCAAAGCGTCAAGGCATATACCCACTATCAAAACAATATAAATAAGAGAATGACGGCGCTGTAAAATTTTAGCAATAAGTAATAGTTTATATATGATGTCAAGAACAGTTTTTATATTTATGAAAATGCCCTTGGGCGTTGAAAATGTTAAAGTTAATATAGAGCCCACCAGAAACATACTATAAAAAACTAGTCAAGTCCCGATGGAGCTGCTTCTTTCTTGCTAAAAAGCTAACATTGTTTATTGCGATTTCTTTATTAACATAGTTAGATATTTTGAGACGTGGCCGTTGCTTACTCTATACGCACACGTAGCCGTTGCAAACTCTATACGCACACGTGGCCGTTGCTAACTCTATACGCACACGTGGCAGTTGCAAATTTTTTGGCGATTAATTATATCACTATATTAAATGCTACATACGGGCAACGAAACAATAACAATTGTTCAACGCCGAACATATGTACAAAGGATCATTTACTGACGTATAAGAACAACCTTTGAATTTAATGAAAAATTTAGATTGTCCTCCGAAAGAATGGAATTTTTAAATAATATTATCGGGAGCTATTCAGGTAGAAAAACAAAAAGGAATGAAGCGCTATCCAGTAAATTAAATTCATCGGCATGTCCAAATATTTTTGTATTATCGTCCGATTTACACACGAATTCAAAATTTCAGCTCAATCGGTAACCATTAACTGGGTCAAATTAAATTGCAAGATTTGATTACATTAGTCGACCGGCTGGCTCAGTTGGTAACGTGGCGTCCGCGTGTTACGCCAGAGGTCGCGGGTTCGATTCCCGCCTAGGTCATGGATGTTTATATGTGTATTATATGTATGTCTATAAAAAAATCTAAAATATATTATATTTCTTAAATGTATAACAATATTAAATATATTTCCGTTGTCTAGTCCGGTAACACAAGTTGTTACGTTACTTAGCACAGGGCGAGGCTGACGTGATATGATAAGTCCACGGATATTATTATTAGATTAAGAAGCAAAGTGCCTACTAATAACTAATATATTCTATCATTCTAAGATGTCGTTAAACTTACCAACGTAGATTTTTTAAATTGGACCGCAATGTATTCCTTACATACGTATAATCTTCTTCCGCCATTTCCATTAGACGGAAGGAGGGCAGCCAGGAAGCTAACACACTGCACGAAGAGCAACATTATATGGTGGTAACGTATAATCTTCCAATTTGTTCTGGCGCCATTCGGCTGCATAACAGCACCTCTCACCTCTTTACATACGTATCTATTTTTATTAAATTTGTACTGCATTTATTTAATTATATTAGTTTCGAAAAAATATATATTTATTTCTTTTATTGAAAAAGTATTTATTAATTTGTCAATAACAGACTTGTTATTTGATGACACAAGCTTACATAATTTACAAATTCCGGTAAAATATTTATTGAACATCATTTACGGGCGCTTGCACATGAATGTGTAACTTGTAGACAGTGACATTACATTGCTTGTAAATTAGTAAAATGTTTCTTTGTAAGACACACACTACATAGGCGACGAAAGCTACAAATTACACTGACTTGTAGCTTGTAATTTACAAGTGCAGTTTTGATAAAGACATTTGTTTAAAAATTACAAATCTACAGAAACATCACTTGTAAAATAATACTTGTACCGTTCGATGAACAGGGCACACTAAAGTATTATTAGTACTGGGTCATATTGTATCGGCACTAATGGCACAATAACACCTTACGAATTCACACGGGCCCCACAAGGGGTCCGGGAAGGCTAGGCCGGAGCGATTTGCTCCCTACTAGCGGGTTCATCCGCATTCCGTTAATACGGAACGGGCCTTGGGTTTGACAAGTGTCAGTAGGAGAAAAGCACCCACTCAGTCGGTATCCACCGCACTGCTGAGGACGTACCTGGGCGGTCTGCCCCTACCGGGTGAGATCACCGGTTTACCCGGTGAAGGCCCAGCAGAAGGCGACCTGCGACCTAGGTCGATGTCTCCTCACGCGCGGGTTAGGTGGCTTCACGGCTGAGTGGTTGGGTAAGAGAAAAGACAGAGAGGCAAGATGTTACAGTGTGGTAAGAGAGACAGTGATAAGGCGTGTATGAAGAGTCATACACACCTGTTTAGGAAGTGGATGAACGGCGAGATCGCCGGTATTCACGAACATTACTATTATAGTAGTGCAGTGATACCGGCGATATCTCTTCGCATTGGCGCTAGTAGGGAGCAGTATTTATGCACCGAACAGGTGCGGTTGCGACACGATTTCCTGGATTAATAGGAGGACGCCGGGGAGAACCTGTCTAATTGCGGTAAAAAATGGAGATCCGCTATTGAGAGCGGAAAGAAGCAGGTCACGTCTGTTCGCCAGTCGCGATCGGCGCGATTGGCGATGGTGCGCGACGATTTGAACGGCGAGTTGAACGGCGAACCGGCTGGGCTGACGGCGGGGCCGCTTGCTCAGCGGGCGCAGCTGGAGCGACAGTGTGAGTGTCGCCTGTCATCTCGTCGTCGGAGTCTAATGGCGTGGCTGTTCTCGGTCTCCGTCTTCTTTTCTTCCTTGGAGGCTTTGCCGGTTGCGGGCCTCGAGGGATGGGAGCATTCGCGGCTGCCATTAGCGAATGTGCTGATGGCGGTGGCAGTTCCACGTGGGGCGCCGGTGTAGGTGCGGGCGCAGGTGGTCGGCGGGGCTCACGCGTGAGCGCAATAGCCCCCGCACGGCGATTCTTCGCTTCGCGCACGTACACCGGGCGTGAGCGGCTGTTTGCTGGATGGGCGCCAAAACAGTTGACGCATGTGGCTGCTTCCGTCCTTGGATGTGGGCAAACCCGTGCAGCGTGCCCGCCGCCGCATCGCACGCAGACTATCGGGCGGTGGCAGTGGGCGCTTGAGTGCCGGAACAGTTGACATCTATGGCATTGCGAGGGCCCCTTGTGGCCGCGCCATGCCGAAATGGACACCCCGGGTATATTAAGGAGCTCCGAGATTTCGAAAATAGCCGGGATGGTGTATCTCGTCCTCTTCAGGGTGGCCATAAAAATGCACCCCGGTCTCCCCTTCCTGGCGCGTATCTGGCGGACGAACTGGGGCTCGAAGCCGAGCCGCTCCAGCTCCGCCGTGATGTCTTCTGGGCTTGTATTTTCCAGAAGGCCTGTTATGGCCACCTTAACGGCCCTTTCCGTCGGCAGTGAGTATGTAAACCACGCGACGCCTTGTGTACTCTCCAGCTCGCACAGATAGTGCTGGATTATGCGATACTCGTCGGCGTCGCGTGGTGTGAATCTAACGCCTTTCCCCGCTTTGCGTGCGTTTGGTGCACGGCCGAGGCGTTTGCGTAGTTCCGCGAAATGTTGCACCCAGTCAGGCAGGCGCTCGACCACCAATGGCGGGTAGCGCGGTGTCTTCTCGGGCGGGCGTGTCTCGGCGGCTGCGACAGCAACATCTCCCGTCTCGCTCTCGGCCGGTGGTGTGGGTCGGGACAGTGTAGGCGTGGATTCTGTATATCATAGGCGTCTGCGCGGCTACGGCCGCGAATGAACGAGTCACAGGCGCCTGTTGGGAAGTAGATGTGGAGGTGGACGTCGGTACGTCCACGTACCTCTTAGTAGGTGGACTAATCTATGGACTGATAGATGGCACGGTGGGCTCCGGCTCCGGACACGTGCACTTTGCGGCGGTCTTCTTCCTTGGGTCTTGCGGCGGGCTGCGCTGCACAAGCGGCGCGGGTGCAGGCGGCGCTGGCGCAGGTGGCGTCGGCCGCGGCTGGATCGGGCTAGGGTCCCTGCTGCTCGACGTAGAGTTGTCGCGCGGGGATGAGGAGGCCGTGCTGCCCGCGGAGGATGATGAAAGGGGGAAACCTCCCTGGCGGATCAGGTCCACTATTCCCCTGTATCTCCCGCGGGGAAGATTCCTTTGCATTGTTTCGCGGTTGTCGCGAAACGCTTCCACGTCCTGCAGGCGAGAGGCGTATTCTGCAGGCGTCATCTTGGAGGCGTGTCCCATGCCGGACGGAGCTGGTCCGGACTCTCCGGCGGGCGCTGCCGGACTGCATCCGGGTAGAGGGATCAGTTCCTTCCGCCCCGATGCCGGCAACGCGCTGCCATGAGGCATGCTCGGCCCTGGCTTCCCGGAACTCTGGCTGGGCGGCGTTCTTCTAGATGGTGTACCTGGAGTCTTCGACGCGCGAGATCGAGAGGTCGACCTAGAGCGCGTCGACGGCTTCTTCGGTGCACTTGGTTTGCGTGCGCCATCATCATCATCATCATCATTTTTCTATTCTCTGTGATATCGAACTATATTGGCTAACACTTTGACCTCTCCTCGGTCTATTGATCGCATGAAATTCGCCAGGAATTCCCAGGCGGCTGCGATGTCCTCTCCCCTGCTACCCTGAGGGGGCATTTGGGGCTGATGCTTATACGTCTGGGGCATCAGGGACATCAGGAGCATAGGTGCCGGGGCCATTTGACCCCTTTGTGCCTGGGGCATTGGCTGCGGGGGTGTGGGAAGAGAACAATGGCGATCGAAACAATTCGAACTGCAATTCATGGAGTTTGGCAACTGCAACCCTTGACGAGTACACAGGAGCATTGTCGTGGTGGAACAAAACTTTCTTCTTGGCTAAATGAAGCCGTTCCTTTCGGATTTATTATGCCGCCGTATATACGGCCATTGTCATTGCGAGACGTTCTTCAATTTGACGGCTGACGTTTTTTAGCCAGTGATAGTGATCGATACATGATTTTCTTTCTTCTCTTTTTTTTAGTAAATAGAGATTAATTTAGTAAAGAGAGTAAAAAGGGATTAGGTGAACAAACGTAATCATCATGATTTTAATATGTCAATACAAAGAGATATTTAACTACCTACGAATCACCAAAACAGCTTAGCGTGTTTGGCCAACATACTGCCTCGATAGAAGAACATACATTAATATATATATATATATATATATATATATATATATATATATATATATCATTGCACAGTCGGATAAAACTACAATGGCATAAAATCTAATCCAACGCAAATACTATCTCTAGTTAACATAACAGCGGTACTTTATTTGCGTTTTTACTTTTTATAAAATACTCGTTAATAAATATAAATACAACAAAATGATCGTAGGTTCAGATATCGACAAAACTTAATACTTTTTGTTAGTATTGAAAGTTTATTATTTTAGTAAGAAGTATGCATGGGTGCACACAGATGGGAAAATAATGCGCGAGAAATTACTTCGCGTTATGCCGGCGTCTGGCGCAGCCGTTCGTAAGGCGGCGGGATATCGAAACAATTCGCTAGAACAACAAGATTTTACGAATACTCAAGGTCATTCGCTCATGCTAGCCCCGTAAGCAAATGTGCTGCACTAAATCATTTCAACTACTTCAATGGGACACATATTTGTCACAAATCGCACAAAACGCGACAGTAAAGTCACTATTTTCGAGGCGGTATCATGTGAGCTATAGGTACCTCCTCGGTCGTGCCAGACCAAAACGGCTATAATGCAAAGAAAAAGTTCCTCCTACTCTTAAAAAACATTTACTTGTCAAACCTTAGAGAACCTGGCGTAAGTCTAACATTGTCTACGGTCTACATGCGGACGTCATTGCGGAGCTCAGTTCACACACAAACAAACCGCTTGAGTCCGATATTATTTTAACATCAGCGTGGTTTACTTGCCAGATGTGGCACGCTTTTAATACCCGGTCTTATTGTCTGTAGAGAATAGATAGATGCAAGGTTTATAAAAAGGAAATTCTTGGAATTATGATCAGAAATTACTTATTAGGACAGGGAGCGATGCTAGGCAGTGCACCGCATATATGAGTTCCCCCTCCCTTATCATTTCATGCATCAAAGAAAAATGTTGTATGCACTTGCGTATTTAACAACTTTGTTCGAAATTTTCTAAAAAAGGTATTGGACCAAATAAAATGAAGCAACACGGGTGTTACCCGTGCTAGTTACTTTACAATATTTTCTGATAAAATTACTCATAAACCTTTGCAAAACAAAACTATATATTAAGGTATGTTCAGCGTGTAAACTTATGTGGAAGGTACTTGTTACAATGAAACTCTACGGAAACTAAGCTGATGTACTCGGATTCCGTGGTGTGTCCGATTACACCTACATATAAGAGGAAGTAAGTATGTGTTTCGAGTATTCCAGTCTTATTATGTATGTGTTTCGAATATTCCAGTCTACATGTTAGGTCCTTACACACGAAATTGGCGTTTTGTATGGCAGGAACAAAAAGTCATATATTTTTCAATATAATATATTTAATTAATCAAAGTATGATAAATTGTTTGCTATGTACTTTTGCCATCTCATAGTTCATTGATCCCTTTACTAAAAAAACTAGTCGGACGGGAATCATTTGAAATTTTGCAGATGTTTTGGATTGCTCCATTGGAGTTGAATTTTGTCCCTTGCAAGAAAGAAGTTATCCAAATTTTGAAAGAAATATTAATCTGTTGGAGTAAGGTTCGGGGAGCACGTAGGATGTGCTAGACTTTCCTATAAAAGCTCTCTTAATTTGGTAGCCATCTGTTGCTCAGTGTGGTCTAGCGTCGTCGTGAAGCAGAAGTGGCATGGAGCGATTAACCAATCTAGTTTGCTTAGCAGCTAGCTTTTCCATCATTATTTGCAATTGCTGACAATAGACATCAGCTGTAATAGTCTGGCCCAATTTGAGAAAACTGTAATGGATTATACCGGCACTAGTCCACCAAACGCTTACAAGTAATTCTTGGGGTTAATTTTTGCTTGGGGCAGGATTTGGGTGGCTGGCCTATATCTAACCATTGCGCTGAGCTCTTCAGATTATCACAAAGAATCCATTTTTCAGGCAATGTTTCGGTTTAAAGTACCTTCATTACTGTGACTGTTTAGTAATGTAACGCAGCAGTCGACGCGCGTTTGTCAGTTTGCCTGAGTCAAATCGCGAGGTACCCCACTTTCAAGCTTCTTAATCTTGTCAATTTCCTACAAGTGAATTAAAATCGTTCTGTCTCTGACATCGCAAACTGCAGCTAACTCGAATGTGGTTTGCTATAGATCCGCTTCCACAATAGCCTACAACGCTTCATTATCAACTTGGGCCAAAAGCTGTCCACGGGGCTTGTTCTGTATGTCCAAATTACCAGAGCGAACACGTTGGAACCATAAACTAACTGTGTTTTCTCTTGCAACACGACCGCCATACACATCATTCATCCTTCGAATCGTTTCCGCAGCACTAGTGCCACGGTGGAACTCTTAAATATTGCGATATTTAAGTTGTAAAACGAGTGACGTAAAAGGAGAAAAAAAACAGAAGAAAAAACAAACAAATGACAGTCATCGTAGCACAAATACATGAGTAAATAGTTGTATAAATTTGAATTTGGAATTCCATACCGGAAAGGAGAAATTCGTGATTGAATTGGCTTGTAGGAAAAACGCCAATATCATATGTACGGATCTAAAATATATCTAGGAGATTTGGCGAGAGCGCCAGTTTTTACACTGAGCGACATATAGCGGCATAACTTGACTGCAGGAACCCAGAAGGCAAACTATGCCATGTACTTAAGATAGAAAAACCCATTGGAACATCGCGGGGATCTAACTTGGACTACTGAAATGGTAGTTCAAAGGACTAACCAATAAACTCTGCGCGTTCAAGGAGCGTAGACCTCCAAAAAGCTCTCAGCTCTAAAACATTGATATATTATGTATAGTCTACGAGTATATACATTTCTTCCGTTACTGAGTTTCTGATTGACTGACAGACAGTCGGAGTTAAGCCGAAATCACTGCACCTACAAACTTTACATTTGGTAAAGAGGTTCCTTTGATGATATAAGCAAGCAATAACAAAGATTTTTAGAAACTAAACCCTCGGCATAGTAATTTTGTGGATGCTCATGGTCGTCGGTAGTCGTAAAACGTCAATGATTGCTCGTTCGCACCCTATTTAATAAAAAAATCTTGAATTTGAAAATAATAATATGAGGGCTTTGTTATATTATCTATATATTGTAGTACAGAGGGGCCAACAAATAATTCAGGAACTGTAAACCTTCCGTCCTCCCTACCTCCTGTACCCGCCAAAACGAACGAGTGGCAGACATCCGTGTAACATCACTGGAATAACGGAGAACACTAGTTCCATCAGCCGACGTCAGCACACAGAAACTTGACTTCTCGGTTCCGATAATATCGGCCTGTTGCGCGCGAACTTACTATTTTTCAAACATCTTATTTTGACATTCCCACTTCTTATAAATCTCCGCTCAAAATATTACGTAAATTAGTCTCCTTGTGTGCGAGGTATAATTTGGTGTTAAATCCCCGAGATGATCTCAGCTTGGGATACCGCCCGCGCCTAGCCCACCACACCACGCCCCCGGAAAATGAGGTCAATAAACCAACTCATCCTGCTCAGCCCGAACACCCATCGAGATTGGGAAAGCCGCACCCAAATTACCTCGCACCCACATCTTCTCCTCCAATGGGCAGCCAGCTTTTCACAAATCACACGAAACGCAACAGTACAGCCGCCGACCGAAGATCATGTGAGCAAGAGTTACCTCCCGGGCCAGTGCAAAACAAAGTCGGCTGCAATGAAGTATATATAAACAACAAATTATCGTACTTTGTCAGTGGGCACTTAACGAACAATCTGCTTCCTTTCCGTTAACCTTCTATACAGTTTTGCTTTATTAGAAATTTCATCTGCACGCTTTTCTTATGTGTAACAATTAATTATGTTCACGGAAAACACATCGAAACTGTTCACATTCTCATTACTGCCCGATTTACTTCAACTGAAGACTAGCAGATAGAATCTAATTTAAACTAGATTTTTCAGACCCCTAAGACAATTTTCACTAGCGATATAATGATCTCGGCTGTCACCAACACGCCATAAATCATAGCGTAATTTATCGAACGTATCGACACTCGCCACAATCACTTTTTGTTCTGCACATTGTTCTGGGAATCTGGAAGACGCATATATTTTAGTGTGTCATTGTATAGTTCAAATATTGTTTCATTCTTATTCTTTTTAATTATTGTTTTATGATACTTGTATTATATATTATGTTAATATGATAGGTCAGGGTAACATACAGAGGGTTGTGCGATCATCGTAGGTAAAAGACTCTAGGTGAACAATGAGACGCACACATGGTTTTCTCATCCCATGGCCTTTATGGTAGTCCTGGACATTATGTGCATCATACACAGGCGACAGCTGTCACAGCTGTCATCACAAGGCAGACTAGAATATAAAACTCTTGGCAGATGTGCAACAATTATACTTTCTTGTTTACTTTTAGCGTAGATTATACATAACTGTTTTTTTTTTTAAGTTTTCATTTTAGATTAACACTGGTTTTGGGGAATATATTGACACGTAAGCGAAGACGAACATGAATACTTTACTAATGCAACCCAATACTACTAAAATTACTTCATTACATCACTAGAAGTGTAGCCTAAACGAATGTTAAAATTTAGTTCGTTCCATTCCTGAAATTGTAACTTTTTATCACAAATTTACTGCGGGTCAACGCGTTCGGTGTATCGCCAAGTATTTTTAGGACGATAGGCGAGCTAGTAATATAGGTTACTACAAAAATCTCAATATCGCTGTGTTTTTTAATCTTTGAAATTACATTATCTCTCTCTCTCTCTCAAGATTCTCTTAAGAAATTCTGCCGCAGCATGCTCGCTGCTAGATATGTAGCAAGTAATGTTTTTAGTTATGAATTATACGTGTTTTGGGTTTAGCGAAGTTTGACGGATGTAATCAGCTGACGTTGTTGATTCTGCGTTCCTTTAAATGAGACTTTTTTTGTATTATATAGTATAGGGGACAAACGAGAAATCGTAGCCTTTTCATGACTACCAATGCCCATGAAAATCTACATAAATACCATTTAATTTGTCCAAATGTGGTGTCGAGGCTTCGCAATAGGCGTGTTTGTATGAAAAGAGTAATAAATGTGGAAGATGCAAGGCAGGTATGGAAGAAACCTGATATGTGGCCCTACGTTCACTCTTCCTACCCATAGGGAGCTCTTGAGAAGACGTGTTTCTGTTTATGATTTGTTGTTTGTATTGCGACTAAGACACGTAAGAAGTTATTACCTTTCCAAAACAAAGTCGAATATATTACCACACAAGTCAGAGTAAGTATAATTTTATTTTAAAATCATAATTACACTGATTCTACGTAACCTTCTTTGTAATAAATATTTGGAACCTGATCAGGTTTCGTTAACTCGAAAGAGTCACGTATCATTTGGCCCAAATTATGTCTAATTAATTGTATAATAAAATTAAACCATCTCGGAAGGGCGTTTAATATCAAAAAGGAATAAAAGTCGTCTCTTACCGCGTCTCCACGGTCCAGTGATTTTACTGATGGCTCTGCCCGGGCTCGAGCTCATTCAGTCACTGATACGACTAGTGTAATCGCGTTATTGATAAAGAATTATAGTTTCACCGAGGCTTCTGTACTGTTATTTGTTTGTTTTTTTTTTTTTGTTTAATTGGTAAATACATTTTTTTAGTTCCCTAGGTGGAAATTCATCGGGTGTGTGGACTCACGGTTAAACCGTATACTCACTGTAACCCCCTGAGTGCGATCGGAGGCAGCCCAGATCAATGGATCCGGTCTGACTTATGAGCAGCATCACACTTATGAGCTGATAACTGGGTGCATGCAGCACCGGCCGTATTGGCTCGACAAATGGCGGATGTCTGTCAACATGAAGAAAACGGCGGCGCTGTTTCACGGAGCTGTACATGAGGTCGTGTACCTCGGGTACAGTATTGACCCCACGCTGCGGATGGGTTCACAGCTTGACCGACTGGTCAGTCAGGAGGGGCAGTCCACGCATCTGCTTTATACTATTAATATAGATGCGAAAGCGTATATCTATATTTCTTTTTCTCAGGCAAAAATTACAGAACTGAATGGGATACAAATTGACGCGGATATAGATTATAATCTGAATAAATCACGTGTTATGTAAATAAGAGACATCCCTTGGTCGTAACTGTACGGTCCCCAAATGGGTGTGATTATCTTAATTATGGACTAACATAGCGGGCGACGTCGGCAAGCGGCTGGCTCAGCTGGTAACGGATGGACCGCGCATTACGCCAGAGGTCATGAGGGTCCCACCGAGGTCCTTAATGTTTGTCTATGTATTCCTATAACAAAAATTTGTATACAATTGTACTGTGGAACCAGCTGCCTCCTTCGGTATTTCCGATCCGGTACGATTTAGAGGACTTCAAGAAAAGAGCATACCTATTCCTTACAGGCCGGCAACGCGTCTGTAAGACGCCTAGTCTTGCAGATGTCCATGGGCAGCCGTAATCACTACCCACCTGCTAGTCTGCTCCCTATCTAATAAAAGTATCTTAAATATAAAAATAAACTCAAATTTATTATAATATTAGTTATATCTCCGCTATCCAGTACCACTAGCGCTTACTGTGCATATCGCACGGCTCGGCTAATGTGACAGGTGCCTGTATGTTATTATATTATTATTTAAAATTGAATATAGAATATATTGTATATATCATACTTAGAATATCTTCATAACAATATGAAGGTATCGTATAGGTTTCCGTACCCAAAAGGTAGAGAATAGAACTCTATTATTAAGACTCTAGTGCCCGTCTGTCTGTCCGTATGTCATGAAACGTCATAAATAGAGATTTACTCTAAATTTTCATAGATGATGTATTGTCGCTATAATAGCAAATACAATTCTTTTTAAATTATAGATACAGTACAAACCTGTATGTGCAGTTTGTTTCATATGGAATGTCATAGGCACCCACAAATTATCCGTCCGCCGTATCTCCTGTTAGTACGGAACCACTATTGAGTTCTTAAGTTTACGCGAATGTCACTCATTACAATAACAAATCTTTTAGCAGCTTTGCAGCTACCATGGGTAGTCCACACCGTGATTGCTGTAAAGCTTCCGAAACGTTGGGCTAGTTAAAAAATTTAACAAACCGCGACAAAATCCGTAAAAGTAGATTTAATAAAAGATAAACGGATATGGGAATGCAAGGAAAGAACCTATTTTATCTCTGAAACGGCAACGCATCTGCGACTCCTCCTCTGGTGTTGCGGATGTCTATGGGCGTTAGTGATGACCTACTTACAAGTGGTCCATCTACTTGCTCAAGTACACAATGCGATAGAATACCACCAAAGGTCACCTATTGCAACGTATACTGCAATACATGGAGCAGGTTTTATCTGCTCACCATCACCATCATGAAGCTGTGATAATTCACCATCCGTAACCAAAACACATCAATGCCACCTTCACTAGTGTTTTATACTTACAGTGTTGATGCCAACGTCGTGATGACATGTGACCATCCTAAGAGATGGGACTCTAGGTAATACTCCTCGTATTACGTGTATGAAGGCAATTTATGGCACATCCAAGGTGTCCTCATCTCATGGCCATCGGGGCCGTACTGGAAATCGTACGAGTCTAACACAAGCATCAGCTATCATCACAATCACATCTTTTGTCAATTTAGATCACATCACATCAAAAGATCCGATTTCTCGTTTGCCCCCTATTGACCCTATTGAGTGAAAAAAAATATGCTGTCACGCTTTTTGCAGTTCGTAAGTTTCTGTGTGGAGAAGGGAAAGTGGGAGAGAAAAGATATCTATATAAAAATTATCGTATTTATATGGGCATCGGTAGTTATTAAGGCTTCGAAAGTACGCTTGCCCCTCAAATCACTAAAAAGTGTTTATTGTTTTGTTAACGACCTTTCAAAATGATTTAAAAGGCATATAAAAGAAACTGAGATAAATAAAATAAATTTTATCTTGGTTGTCTTTGTAATTGTACACATACACAATAATACTATGTCGAAAACATTATTTAAATCACTACACTAAACGCCTATCTCCTCTATCGCTTCCGTATCACTCTAATGCCCTTTTTATTCTCAATAAGTGGAGCGGTGCTACATCTCTTATTTGACGAGACTGGGAGATGCAGCAAGAAAGAACTTCCTCCTGTCGCTATCTGTCAACAGCTGGGCTCAGAAACGCGGGTACAAGTTTCAATACACGAATCCGATTACTTATATGTTTTACGAAGGAAAAATAACTCATAAAACAAGTTACAAAAGCATTTGTGTAAGTGCATGTAAACGCTTGTACTTCTCGATTTGTAGCTGTGTATTGTGAGTAATAAGAACAAAAGATAAATGAGTGTTTTCACGCACTACATATAAATGTAAGCCATAAGGTTATGAAAACGAAAACGCAAGAAAATTTCACTTATATTTTACTTATTTTCATACGAATGCAGTATTTATATTGTTTTTGAGACCGCATGAGGTCCATGTGTCAGACGAGGGAAAAGGAACAAATACTCTCTCCCACCGAAGCGTTACGGTTTTATCCGGTGCCGGACAGGTGATAAGTTTTTCTTTTAGTATTTTGAATCGTTGGGTGATTCTCAACACCCACGAAAAATACGAATCAAAACAGACATATGTAGACGGTACGAAATAGCTCAACTTTTCTCTGAGGCAGTCTTAGACGGTGTGGCGGAGGTTCCGCATTATAATATGCCTCGAGTCCCACAACACTGGACTCAACCCAGGGCTGGTGATGGCACATTTCTCCGCGATGCCTAAAAATGTAACGTACGTTATTTAAGTTTACTTGGTGAATGAACGCTATGTTTAAAACTTCTTATAAATATTGTTCTGACATGACACACTACTACTTTGACTAGCATTTGTATTATACTTTCCTCGGAAACTGGTTCTTTGCAGACCGTGACTGATATTGTTCTAGTTTTGCTTTCGCTTTCGTTATTATGGACTCGTGCTGGGAACCTGAAACACCTTAAATCTCCTGGTGTTCTGAGTGCCGGAGCGAGAAAATGCCGAAACTTAGGTTGAGACCGGCCAGTCGCAGGGGAGTCCTGTTGCTCAAAGATCTGGGTCTCCTTAAAACGTTGGTCAAAAATTATCGCAGAGGTTTTTGGTCGGTGGCGGTACACTTTTCGTGCTGAGCCCGAAACAACCCACCAGTTCACTGGGTGTCAGTAGGACGGTGCGTAAATGCATTTTCATTGCAACAAAACAAAGTTTTCCTTGAGCTTCCTGTAATACGTAATATAATATTGTAATCTACAAATGCAAGTGCTATCGGGTAAACGCCAAAAAAACAAATTTCTTATACATAGTAGATGATAATAAAAGCTTTAAAACGTAATAAACACTTTACAGTATTATAGCACGAAAAGAACATTTCTTTTAGATATTTTTCTTAAATAAATATGTGGCTTTACCCACATCAAACTTGTCACTGGGCTGGAGACAAGATTGAGCGAGATCTCTTTATGGGCAGCCACTTGACGCGCGTCTTCACGCAATAGTGCTGAAGTATAAAGATGTGATTGGTTGTTTTACGAAGTGTCCATACGCTTATGTAGTTAAATAAAATATATAAATCAAACATATTTCCTGTCTGCGCCTCATTATCATCATCAGCTGGACGTCCACTGGACATAGACCTCCTCTGTAAGCACTTAATTTCACGCGCACTACTCCTTAACCGAGTCGGCAGTCCACAGGAGGCCGTTCACAACTCCGCGTCGCGAACTCAAAAATAAAAAAGAAGAAAAAGACATGTATGTATATAATATAATCTACTGTGTCTCCAGGATCCACAGCAGTCAAAATTTTAATTCATAATATACATATAAAGTAGTAGAAAATGACAATATTACTTTTTGGTCCGTAGATGCAGTCATGACTAAATAACACCACTCGTTTTAATGTATTTGCCTTTTTGTTGTGTTATATCCCTGCTCCTACCCGCAGCTTACGGGATGTCGAGTCAGGAATAAGGAAAACGACATTGCTGTAATGTGCCATAAATCCTTCTCATTTTCATCGTAACACGTTCGTTTCAGTGTTATATTACTGTTGTATAAGTGTTCATGTCTCTAGTAGTGGTGTGCTTTGAAATATGTCTCGAATAATTAGAATAAAATAAAATAAAAAAAAATAGCATTCATCATACGATTAAACACCAACTTCTAATACTTATGATATATCTATCCGAAGTACACAAACAGCAAAACAAAATAATTCTACGACTAAGGAACAAAAACGTGATGCGTGAACTCTAAAGTGAAATAAGAATAAGTGTTTCATTCAAATTATACCTTCACGTAATGAATTATTCTGCATGATATAATAATAAAAAATATTTTTATTGTTATATCATGCATTTCATTTTTGATATAATTTATTATAATATTATTACATTCATCGTGTAATAATTCACAATTATGTATGGTACTTATGTGGTATTATATTTCATTTTTGATATAATTTAGTATAATATTATTACATTCATCATGTAATAATTCACAATTATGTATGGTACTTATGTGGTATTATAGCCTATAGATATCGATTCCATTTTGTAATATTAGAACCGATGACTTGACGTTGAGAAGCCGCTGAAACAGCATTCAATTTTATTAAAAAGTGCGTGTTATATAAACCCAACGTTATGTTTTATTGTTAATCAGAAGAAAATAGAAAATAAAGACATTTTTTTAAATCCATATACAACAATTATTTTGATATTATTTAAATCATTTTTGTGTCCTAGTTGGTCCCTAGATATATTTTTATCTCAACCGGTAAACTTTTAGCTACCTCATCACATTCGATTACTAAAGACCATCACGGCACCTGGACGGCTGTTAGTCCACTAAGAGGCCGACGCCACCTCCACGGAGGAGAGAGTCGTCTCACACCACAGGACAATCCCACAACTGAGATTTGGCTACGGTTCGGTTCGCTCATCTCGTCCCATTAGGGAACTGAAGCATTGTTGTTGTTCTCATGTTATACATATAATATATCATATACAAGTTCTTATGCGGAACTCAATACAATAAATCTAACCTAACCAAGTTTTGTCGATTCAAGACGGACTTCTACTTATCTCTGCCATAAATACAAAGAAAATCACGTATCGTAAACAGGGTTCCTGTATTTTATGTCAATATACGGCTTTCGTGAGAATCTCTTGGTTCTGTATAAAATACACAACGTATTCATTTAATAATCACTGCTTTGCTCAGTGCTTTCATGATGTCTATGGTAACAAAAATTTCGGTAAAGCCATCAACCTTTTCAATATATGGCACCGTTGAAAAACCGAGCCAGAATACAGGAGCGCTTAAATAATAGAAATCGCAATCACAATCCACTGCAATTGCATCCAACGCAGCAGATTGCTGTCCATCCTTTGTCAGCGTACAAATTGGTAACGGAATCAATTATTTATTAGCGTTCACACACATTTTTAACGGATCAAATTAGTACGAGAAATTGGAGCTACTTCGTAACTTTAACGTAAACATGACAATCTGTGTTCTGGATATAAGCTAAATACATTCTGTTACTTTTGTACTACAAAACTTTAACTGATTTAAGCCGATAAATCAGGATATTTGCTTAACATCGGAGTCATTTAACATCATGTAGATGATGTTAAATGACTCAGCCTTTATCAATCCACTGCTGGACGTGTGCATCTTTTATATATGTTTTTAACGTAAATAACATCTTAGGACTCTGAGTAAACATTAGATGCTCCCAGCTGAGCCTCGTGACGGGTAACGTACAGACACCACGATATAGTCAGGTCTACCGTAATGAAGAAGAAAACTCACTGCAATTGCTTTACATGAATGCAAATGCTGTGGACTTGTATGATAGGTAACATAATGGCCTTCTTTACTCACTCCTCTCATTACTTTTAAATGATGGACCGTTAAATGAGTTAATAGTAGCTCTCAAATAATAAGAGTCCATCATATAGCAGGTTCCATAAGTAAGAGTTGATAGTATCATATTATAAAGTAGAAATAACACAAACGTTTTACATATTTTATGTAAAACTGTAGTCATAAGCAGTTTGAATTTCTACTCTGTTTCTTTTACCATACTTAGGGGACATTTCGTACTCCATCTCCTTTGAACTTACTCGGAAGGTGCAAGAAGGTTGTATCTATCGTATAAAAATAAGAAAAAAACAATGATAACATCATGAAATAGCTTGAAAATAAGTCTCTAGGAATACAAAAGGTATTCCTTGAGACTTCAGAAGTGCTGGATGTTAGAGCGTTATTTCGTATACTAGCTGATATTTTGAGTTCAGGATGATAAAACAATAACTGATAAATAAAAATATTTATAGTCACTATTATATTGTCACTTCTTGATGGAAATTCATATTATAACTTAAATAAAAAGTATACCGTTTATACTACTCATACAAATTTATTAATTTAAATTACCTCGATGCAGACATTAGGAAAAATAATGTTACAGTTACATCCGAAGAATTAGCCGTACTCGAGCGGGTACGGTCCCTCTAAATGGGTTCATATCATTGCGAGTCCCAAAAGATTTTTGTAATACTTTCGGAATGCGTCCGACTATTTTATTTGGAGTAGAAGTGGTTGAATTGGCCACAGTGTTATTTCCTAAGGCCAAGTGGGCGTGTAAAGTGCGATACGCTAGAGTTTAAAGTAAAAGTTTCGTATCCCGCCTAGGTCATGGGTATTTATTTTTTATATGTCTGTAGACTTTATATTTATAAAACATATGTCAAATTTATAACAAATATAAAATATACCTATTTTCGTTGTCTAGTGTATTTAGCAACAAGTCCTTAAGACTTGCCACAAGGCTATGCTAACGTAGTTTGAATAATGGGTATTATTCAAATTAGTAACGCATCACTAGATATAAATTGTTTTAATTTTAACACAGTTATTTGATAGTCATGAGATTCGTTTTTAAAAAAAAAATTGTGCCTTAATGCGTTCCAAATTAAAACTTTTAAAATGTAAAAAAAGAATAAAAAGTGGCGGTTGAGATTTGGATCTCATCCAGAATTTCGATTTTTAGCAATGTGAACTAGTTCAAACAATACGTATTCATTATTGTAATGAGATGCAGCCACAGAACAGAGATGTAGTTATATATAATTATGACTGTACCAAAGACCTATATTGGAAATCGAATACCTATATCTCGCGGCAGGACGTTTTCACTCCATCTAATGGGCCGGCGACTACTTACAAACCGTACTTATTGTACGGTTATTCGTAGACATTACTTTATGGCGGTGTTAGCTAAGCGGGTGGTACTTTATCGATCGTGCTAGCCCGGTTCAGCCCCAATGCTTCGTCTGTGAGTGAAGTGGGTCAGTGCTGAGTGCTTATTAGCTAGCATCCGCAAGCTGTCGACGACTTCAGAGTCGGGGGATGAAGGACCACGCGGTCTCACGGGCCATTGTAATAATAGCTAAATTGTAAACTTTCTCGTATGGGGGATGCATATCCCTTATCTGCGGGAGAGTGGGGGGCGGACTCCTTTTCGACGCTAAACCTAGTCTCGTCACACTCACAGCAATCCGTTGAAGCTGTATTGGGCTTCTCTTCCTTTCATTGTATAAGTTCAGGTTTACTTAATATCGTAAAAATGTTCTTTGTTATGGGGAAGATTTGAAGAAATCCATTGACAGTGAGTTCTAATTGATCGGAATATGCGATATAACACTATTTAATATAACGTTATATCATTATATATTGTAACCATCACCTCACTGCGAGTAAGTGGTTTTTCTTCCCTTGTCATTCCGGCCAAATTCTGCTACTCTGAAGTAATTGCGTTACATTTTACGAATGTTCCCTCATCTGCAATAAATTTAAAAGCTCGTCAAGTGAATACATTTGTTTTATTGACAGCAGAAACACTCCACGTTCCCGTGTCGCTTCGTATGTGACACGTTAAACAGATGCAATTTGTATCCAGTAGTCAGCCGCGAACGCTAGCTGTCACATTGGAAGACAAATCTGAAAGGAAGCATAGTGTAGGAGCCATCGAGAAGTAATCGTAGTCCAACAATTTTGTGACAACAAATGATGTCAATTTGTAGGTTGTAAAGTATAAAGTACGCAAAACGTATTATCATTTTGTGACGGTAAAATGTGAGCGAGCTGGATTACTACAAATTTAATTTTAAATATATGCAGTGCTTCTGAAGGTGTTTCAAGTCATTGAAAGGGTAATTTGGATTGGAATTGGAGACGAATTAAACAACGAATTGCGAAACAATTGAAATATGCAAGCGTTTATTTGCCTCTAAAGTGTTTTTAATTATTACTGTGTAGCTGTTATGTGACCATTTACAATTTACTGTAGAGATAAATATCAGCAGTTCCCATTCACGATAATATGGAGAATTTTAACAGTTGGGATGATCCAGGAACAAGCCTTAATATTAATTTATAAAAGTAAATTGACGATTGTTATTTTTTATCTCCAGCCTGTAAATGTGTATGTTTTTGCATTCTGCCGTACTGGACTGGCATCGCCGGGGCAGTAACTCACTCTCTCATAGACTAGTGCTGCAAAGTGTTATCCTGTCGCGTTGAATGCGATGAGTTTCCTGTATCCCATTGGAAGGGAGAAGATACTGAGAGCACTGTCTGCATGACATCCATTTAACGTTAAGTCGGTAAAATTCTTCCTAAAGATTTGATAAAAAAATATAATTTATGAAGGGAATGTGCGATGAATTGTTTGGTAGACTCCTCCCAATACACAATTGTTACATAGGTTTTTACCCAACAATAATAGCACATAAAACAGATGTGACGTTTACAAAATTTGCTCTAAACTGACCACAAACATCTGCATATACTAAAATATAAAAAGTTATGTCCACTTTTTTATAGCATAATGGGGCAAACGATAAGATGGAGCCTTTTGATGACTACCGACGCTCATTGATATTCGCATGATTTTTACGCAGATGCGTTGCCTTCCTATCATCCCCCTCCCCAATGGGCCACCTGCTACTCACAAGCCACACGTAACGCGAAAGCGACGCTCTTAGTTCACGCCGGTATCAACTGAGCGAGGGGTACTTTTCCGGTTGTGCCGGCCCAATTCCGGTACATAGGAGGATGTGGCATCATGCATCATGCATGGCACTACCTCCTCCTAAGCAGTATGGCACTACCTCTCCCTTTTTCAAAAAATATTTTTGTACAAAAATCATATCGACTTTTTACTATATAATGAATCATATATATGACTGCGTGGATATCCGTTAAATAGTGATAATAATGAATAACATTCGCGTAAAAATACGAAAAAAATATAATAAGAAGTAGTAAGTACTACTTAGGAATTACTTGTTCTTTACACTACTCGTTACAGATTGTCCTGCCCACATTAATATAGACATTACAATAAAACTAACGTAAACTTGGGAAGACATTGATATTTTCTTACTCTCATTATACTACTTTTCCATTATACTGCTTTTACGGATTTATCGTGGTTTATTATTAAACTAGCCAAAAGTCTCAGGAGCTTTACAGCAACCTTGATCACGGGTGGACTGAGATGAGAGATTTCCTGATGTCACAAATTACTACAAATATCCGATGAATTATAATTATTTACTTGTTCCAATTAACGAAAACTGTACTTATAAAATTTTGCTATCTTGAGATGCTATGTTTAGTTTTTCATTTGATTATGTTTAACACTGGGAACCAAGCAACCAAGGGAAGAACCTAGCCATCTACTCTATTGAGATTTGGATGTTTTTTTTTTCTATAGTCTCGCTTACCATCTTAGGAAGGAATCCATGTTCTCTAGTGAGGATTTGCGCTTTAATGGTAGGGCCAACTTCGGCATGCTAGGTAAGTGCCACTTAACATTTTGTATAATTGTACAACTCGCACATAATTTTTCTCTGGACAGTGATTCTTTCCAAATAAAATAACAAGATTTACAAATAATGTACATCCTAATTTAATCCTAAATTAAATACATTAAATGTGATTTAAAAATTAGTTAATCTCAGTGTCACTCGTGTTATCATAACTTTTTCTCCAAATCGTTGAAATTCGCCAAACCGTTAAGGTTGTAGCAGGGATCATAGCAGTAACATTAATCTACATGCACACATACGTTCAATCTAAACGCCACGTGTTTCTGTCGCAGTCGAGTAACAATATAAATGCTCTGAAAATTGTTTGGTGAGAAAAAGTCACAGCTAACCGACATTGAGAAAGTCACAGCTAACCGACATTGAGAAAGTCACAGCTAACCGACATTGAGAAAGTCACAGCTAACCGACATTGAGAAAGCATACAGTGAACATTGTTGATTAATGGCACATGTCAACTGCGCTCTGTGTCTGTATCAATATCTAATTACTCATTCATTGTATTGGCATGTTTATAATGTGCAAACTGTTTAATGCTTAACATTAGCAGATTGTATTGCTATTTATTATGTAAATAAAAAATCCGTTAATCCCTTTTTATAGTATAGAAAGCAAACAGGCTCTTGAATTATCATTTTACATGACAATATAAAAGTTGTTTGTATAAATGTACTCCGCAAGCTGGGCTGGCATTATCAGTTCACTTGTGTCGTTTCAAGTCAGTCGTGTTGAATTTTTAGTTGGCGTGAGTGGTGCGTAAAATGTCCCAACGTTTCTATATATATATATATTATATAAAGCGACCAGTAACGCAAACTACGGTCATATCTACTCAAGCGCTACGTTACGCTCGTTTTCGGTATGATCAGTGAATAAAATAAAGAAAAATACGATCCCAAAACGGGGCACACATAAAATGTGATTCAAGTTTGTATTGCGGTCGCTTGCTATGTTTATATTGTTCCAAATGTGACACAAACTGTCTACGGGCTCGTGTTACGGTTGCAAATCTATTTTTCTCCTTATTATGGAGGACTGTTTATGTCATTGTACTGTTAAAGGCCTGATCACTGCTGGTCATCTCCACAGAAATCTGTGTGGGGTTACGGGCATCGAGGCGGACCTCATAACCCGGGTAGGGTCGCAAGGGGACGAATATCCCCTCGGTAACGGGACCGCAATAATTTGCGGATTCGCCATCATGGCTTAGGAGCTTTATGGTGTGTTGTCGGAGTGCGATGCACGACGACTGGTCGGAGCGCGAAGCTCGACGAAAGTTCAGAGCTCGGAGCTCGACGATGGTTCGAAGCGCGAAGCTCGACGACTGGTTGGTGCGCAGCTCGACGATTGGTCGGAGCGCGAGCTCGACGACTGCTCGGAGCGCGCATCTTGATGGCTCTTTGAAGCGCGAAGCTCGACGAATAATCGGAGCGCGAAGCTCGACGACTGCTCGGAGCGCGCATCTTGATGGCTCTTTGAAGCGCGAAGCTCGACGAATAATCGGAGCGCGGAGCTCGACGACTGTTCGGACCTTGTCTTTAAAGGCCTGATGAAAATGTGATAAATATATCTGCGAGTAGAGGCCGCGTTTAGGAAGACGACATGTTGGTCGACCGTTCGCCACGTGGGAAGACGATACGTGCAGTAACCGATCCGGAATGGATGCGAGTAGCAGGAGATCGGTCGTCTTGGCTTTCATTGAAATAGACCTATGTCTAGCAGTGGACCGATAAGGGCTAATGATGATGATGGTGGTCTGGTATGCCATTTTTCTTTAGTTTATTTACGGCCATGATATTATACTGTAGATGCGGGGCAATCGAATTGCTATGACTGCCCGGTGAGCGCCGAGACTAGGTCGCTAGGTTTGGGATTGTAAAAGATACTGGGCCTCCAGTGATACCAGATGACAGAGAGGCATCTTGATATGATAATGTTTATAATACCTAATTCAACTGTTATAATTATGGCCGATTGGCTTATAGTTGTTGTTTTAGAATCAGATCTATATTTATACCTAATCGGATCCAAATCTGTTCCAAATCGAAAACACATAATAAGGTGTAAGTTAAACGAGCAAAGTGCCTTCAGGACTTGTGTTACAGACAAATGAAATATATTTTATAAATTTTATAAATTTTATATACTTATGATCTTTATTATTCTTATGATCTTTATTATTCAATACAATATTAATGTCGTCCTTTACGAATTTCAGCTGCAGCGGCCCTTCCTCCTCTATTCCTCCACTCTCCCATTCCGATGGAACGGCAGTCCGACACTACAGAAGTGAGGCGCAGGGCCGAAGGTTTAACGTGCGCTCCGAGGCACGGGGGTGTGACACCGCCAACTTCCTAACTCCAGGCAGTTATTAGAACTTGAAAATCCCTAATAGCACTTTTTGTATGGTCCGACCTGGGATACGTACCCGGGACCTCTCATCTGTGGCTGAACTTGCTACTAACTTGCTAGACCACAAGGTAGTTTCCTATTATTTGGCAGTTATTATATGTCAGAAAAAACATATAATACATAGGATAAACCAAAAATATTTGACGATAGATTCAAACCCACGACATTTGGAGCAAAATGCTCGGCGTACCCGCCACACCTTGGTCAATATACTTATATTATTAGTAGGTACATAGCAACAAGAACACACATCATGCTTTTTTGTGCGGTTAGTGACCTTCCCATTGTTCATTGACAGAGACAAGGAGAATAATGTATAAAGCTATGCGGATATCTATGCGCGCTTGTAGTGATCAAAAGCCTCCAACTGCTCGTTTGTCCCCTTGCACAATTGATATAATTTTAAAATCGATATATACGGAAATTCTGTGGTCGTAAGTGATATTTGCGTTTGTTGTACAAACTGTGGTGTCACTGGGGACTTTATTACGGTGCAGATACTGTCGACGACTATTTGACCTGTCCACAAACATGCCCAAATGCTGTGACGTCACGAGATATGATCCAGGAGTGCTGACAATCGTAGCACATAGGAGGAAGTAGTGCCTTGAATGGTGCATGCATTCTCCTATAAAAGTTACTTGAGCCGACGCGACCGGGGAATACCTCTCGTATATAATACTGCCGTGCAGTTCAGTGTCGCGTTTCGTGCGGTTTTTGAGTGGCCGATGGTCCTATGAAGGTGATTGAGGGTAACGTATGGGCTCAGTAATTATATGGATGTTCATGGACACTTTTCATTCAATTTGTATGCAGCCGAATTGTATCAGCGCAACTGAAGCAGTACCACGTAATTGCATGACTCCAACGATAAGTGAAGTTGAACCCCGGCACTGTTTAATAATAGATTAGCCCTAGAGGGTAACAGTGACGTAGAAACTGAAGAATCCCTCTCTGGGCCTCCATGCTCCTGGTCCTGAATGCCTAGGCTGCCCCTTTTATTCTGGGGGTGGCAGATCTGTGCTCCGTGAAAAAGTCTAAAGCTGATATTCTAATTGTAGATTTACGCTACATCAGGGGGTTAAACTCCAATCCCGACGTTGTCTACCACCACCTTGATACAGTAAAGCCAGCTTTACTCTTTCTAACGGGTACGCAGATATCTTCTTCGGCTGATTCACCTTACCTTACCTACCCGAGGCAGAAATTAGAACAATTATTTATACCAGGGCCGGAGTGTGTGTTTTTATTGGAGAAGATGTATGGCATTGGTCGCATCTTCTATCTTGAAGACAAGGATCCATCCATCATTTGGCTGCGTGTAGATAGCGATGACCACCTCCACATCTATTCATGCGTATACGGATCCCATAACGAAAATACTGAAATTTGCCTTGAGCACATAGAAATGGCTACAGATTCTGTGCTGAAACAGATTCCAATCGTCTGCAGTTGGAATCTGTTTCAGCCGTCTGCGATTGGAATCTGTTTCAGCACAGAAATTGTACCTTGTGATTCTATCAAGATACTTTGTGATCACGTACTACATATCATATGGGAAAATCTTTCCATGGCCTCGCTTTGGTATATGGTTTATTTCCTTTCTTATTTTGGTAAGCCAACAGATCTTACATTACATTTACATTCAATTTCAAACAGTAGGTATAGTTAAAACAACAGAATGCAAATCCAATAACGGGATAACTCAGCATGCCGACATGAATTACATAAAACTATGATAAAGTTCTAAAAGTAAAAACAAACACACTGTGCTATAGTTAATTATAGATTTTGTAACTCATCACAACAATACAAATCTAAATTTTACCACAATTGGCATCATTGCCCACGCGAATTCCAGACGTGGAAAACCCTACTCCCTCCTGTTGGAACTTCTATTGACCTCCGGAAAGCTTCCGTCAATTATCCTTTGGCCTCTTCGGACCACACCCTGATACGGGGTACAGTGCCGCTTAGACGTAGACCACGGCCGGATTTCGTAGACTGTCGTTGCGTCTGGCGCTACAAGTCAGCAGACACCTTCTTATTTGGCCGTCCTTGAGAGACCCGACCATTCTCATCCCTCACCACGGCTGTTTTATGGAATTTTGCTAAGCCATCCCTCCCTTGTGTGAGTCGAACTCCTTTTTGGGATGATAAGGGAATTCTGCCGCCTACATAATATACATACATACTAAATAGTAGGTGTTATTTTACGGCGGTATCAAGTGAGCGCGAGGCCTCCCCGGTCGTGCCGGCCCAATTCCATTGAACAGGAGGATGTGGTATCATGCACTATGCATGGCACTGCCTTCAATGCAGCATAACACTATCTCGTCCTAGACTCTAAGTTTCACACTAGCTACAGCCAATGGCAGTTGTTTAAATAAGTTTACACAGTAAGCCCACATCGTAACAACTGATCGAAAATTGAATTATTTTTCAATATTACCAGAATGCTATTTTGTCTGCGATATTGTCTAATATTGTGGTTCTCTCGTTCCACTAAAGACTACACTCACAAATAAGGTTATGTGCTGTTTATTAGTACTTGAAACCTAGACTGGCTTCAAACTAGTGCGATATAGTCATGCCAGTGCGTTACGTTCGTATTTTACACTGAAGTTTCAAAACCATATTCTATAAATTTAAAACTATATTTATAAAGTGAAACTTAATGATGATGATAAATGATACAACGAAAAGTTTCGGTGTACTGATAACACTCGGCTACATCTGCTATGCCAACGCGGTATTGCTACGATGACGTAGTACATGATATGCATAGCTCATTCTACGCGTGAGCGTAGCTCAACTGGCAAGTGCTATATAAAATCTACCTGGCTCTAACCAATAACATCTTATACATAAAACTCTCCTGTCACAATGTTAGTTATATATCCTCCGAAAAGAAGAAATCGGTAAGATTTTTACTAAATTTTATATCATATATATTATAGCATATTCAGTAGGGCTGAAAATTGGCCACAATCTACTTTTCATACCTCTAAGTGAACAGGGTTTACACATACTTAATATTTTTGTATTTTTACTCGTTACAATGACAAAGAACGAATGACAACATTTATTCAAAAACAACTGCAGTTAGAGAATTTTTCATTTTGAAAAAAAAACTGAAGTTTGGTACTACGAAAATATTTAACTTAACTGCACTTAAAATAGAACTAAATAACGAAACAAATTCAAATGATGCCACGAGTAACTATTACTTTAGATAGTAGGTTGGTATCTGCTGTCCGCGTGAGTAGTATTTGGACAGTTTCCAAAGGCGATAACCACGTAAAATTAACCTCATTTAAGTGTATTTAATTTTCATGGGAAATGTTACATTTTCTTGTGAGTCTTAATATCCTCATGACCATCGTGGCTTATTTTGAAACTATTAAATTATATTAGTTTATCTTTATTTCGCAAGGGTTTTGTTTAGGCACTATCTAACTGGTGCCTGGTGCACTGGATGTGTGTGTCGGACTCCGTATAAAATTAAGCAAATATCGATTAAATTAACTCGATTAAGAACCGAACCAAGCAATTATACCAAGCTCAATACTATTGAACCGTAATGTGGGTTCAGATGTTGTGTCTGGATCCCCGGCTGCGAAATTGATTCATTGTACAAGGTACCATCATCCGAAGATGTCACGTTCCTCTAGTGATGAGAGATGTGATAGCTGATGCCTGCGTTGGTTACGTAATCAGCCACGCAAACATAATAGCAATACGTAAGCGTGGCACATGTAGCAAATCTGATGTGATATGCGTCCGTAAAAAGAATTTAATTATATTTTAGATTAACAGGTTAAACAAACTCAAGGTGAACTATAATTTATATCGATCAGCATGTTCACACATACATAATATTTCCCTGCATATGTATAATATCAATTCATTTTGTACTCTATATAAAATGCAAATATGCGTCTGGAAAGACTCAGTATTCTAAGTCGAATGGAGGCAAGCGAGCCATTTGGCCAGTAGCAACATGTAGTACGACCAGATTAGAGGGGCTGTTGAGGATCTACACAGCACATACCATATAGCGCAGAATATATAGTAGTGGCGAAGAACATGCGGCCACGACCCTCACCATTGACAGACCGACAAAGAAAAATATAAGTTACATTACTAGAGAAAACAATTCGTTACTCACATAAAGAGATAGTCGTAGTTTGAATTATCTATCTGCGACAGAGGATTTCGAAACAATTATAAATTATCAAACAAAAGGAATGAATGATACGGCGCCATTGTTGAGCGAACAATTGGACCCGACTAACTCTCCGACTATCCGACCGCCCGGTGATCATATACAGTATTATAATTACAGAATATAGTTTCAACTTCAATGAGTAAATTATGAGGCCACAACTATTTGGTGGCGCTTTATGATATCGCTGCCTTTTGGTCCCATTGATTGTCCGGTAATTTTTATGCTTTTATTAACTGTACTTGATACTCATAACCCCTGGATTGTGTTGCTGAACTATTTGTGTACTATTTATATAAACGATTTTGTTTTAAATTATTTGTGCACGCTACTTCGTTCGCGTGGAAGCCAGTATTGCCTTCGTTCGTACGTTTACTTAATTGTTTTAATAGGGAGGGCCTATCCATAAATAATAAAAAATCCATGACATTTCCCACTGAATTGGTAATGGCCTGGTAATACACTCAGAAGAACAAATGGCAGATGGGCCAGTAATTTTCTGGAGTGGAGGCCTCATTTAGGAAAACGAAGTTTTGTTGACCGTTCACCAGGTGGGAAGACGATTTCCGTGCTGTAGCTGGTCCGGGATGGATGCGAGTAGCAGGAACCCGGTCATCTTGGCGTACATTGAGAGAGTCCTATGTCCAGCAGTGGACTGATAATAATGATGATGATGACATTTTATGCCGATCAACCGACCAAAATGAAACAAATGTTACATTGAGTAAATGCCTCAGACTCGCGAGGCATAGCTTGAACCTCATAGCCGGCTGTGAGACAGTCTTCTTTCTGAGTAAATGTCTCAGACTCGCGAGGCGTAGCGTGAACCTCACGGTCTGCTGTGAGGCAGTCTTCTGTTTGAGTAGGTGTCTCAGACCCGCGAGGCATAGCGTGAACCTCACGGTCTAACGTGAGATAGACTTCTGTTTGAGTAAAGGTCTCAGACCCGCGAGGCATAGCGTGAACCTTACGGTCTAACGTGAGATAGACTTCTGTTTGAGTAAAGGTCTCAGACTCTAGAGGCATAGCGTGACCCTCATAGTCAGCTGTGAGACAGTCTTCCGTTTGCGGCAGTGGCTCATTGGGGGGAGGTGAAAAGGAGTGCAACGCATCGGAATTTTAATTATGCTGATGTTCATGGGCGTCAGTAGTCGAGGAATGGCTTCGATTTCTCGTATGGCCCCCTATACTATAAAAAAAGGACTCGCTAGACATAGCGCGAACCTGACAGTCAGCTCTGAGACAGTCTTCTGTCTGAGCAAATGGTTTAGACTCGCGAGCCATCTGGTAATCTTTCTACACTTTTCATGGCTGCTTCCAAAGACAAAGATTCAGCAGATTGTACTCGACTTGCAGCTTATCGTACCACAGGTTCTGCTTCATTTTTTTAGGTCTTGTTTGCCTCAGATAGACAGAAAAAGACAGACAGATAGAGAGAAAAAAAAAACATGTTTTCGTTTTGTGTTGCTTGTATTCGACCCCTAGATTGTTTGTTTCTACACTCAATGTACAGACTTAACACCTACACTTTTATTACATGCTTAGATAAATTCTTTGCTTATAATTTGTCTTATATGAATTTCTGAGAGTGTCTTGATGTCGTACATCCAATTATTTACGACTGATCTGCATAATATTATGTTCAGGTATATGTATATAGCTGATTACAGAAAGTATTAACGGCAATATTTTCTATCATAATATATGCAGGTTGGTCACTGTGCACTAAGTATATTTTGATTTCGTAATACAAGGACTACGAAGTCAAGAACCACAAATGCCGCCCAAAGCAGCCCGGTAAGATTGGTTACTAGTCAAATGTAAACTGAAGAAGTGGAAACTCTTTCAATTATCGTAAAATCAAAACAGGCGTAAATAGTTTTATATAATAATTTCGCTGAGCCACGCCGATGTACCAACGTAAAATGTACCCAAAGAAAACCAGTTTTTTTTCCTAAAAATTGTATTTCATATTTCTGATTATAATAATACATTTGTACCAAAACTTCATAATATCCAGCAACAACAACTAATGCCAGCTCCCTAATGGCGTAGGCAGAATGAACAGAATGTCATACATCACGATCCTTGCATACGTGTCTTGCCTCTTCCATTCATTACTCTCTTCATACACAAACGCCGATTACGAAGACTCTTGACACCTTCGGAAACTCGATCAATCTGATCATGGTATGTTAGTTGTGGTCTTCCTCGGTACCTACATCCTTCCACATTCGCATTGTATATCTTTTCTAACCTATTACCTGCCATTCTTCCTACATGCTATTCGTTTCGTAATTTTCGTGTGATAGAATAACAGACTCGCATACAAACTTATACATATATAACATTAGTAGGATGTTACGAATGATTATATTTAGTAACATGAATATATTATTATAAAACAAAGTCCCAAATGCTGTCTATCTGTATGTGATCATTTTCTTTTATATGTACTCAACATGTGGTTTTAACCAATCGATAGAGCAAATCACCTGGAAGGTTTTAACATATAATTTTTTATGTTAATAATCCAGTCTCTGGTCTTAGCGAGGGAAAATCGGGGCACATCGCTAGTAATAATATATACTTTAAAACAAAATAAGCAAATATTTTCATTTTAAACATTTCTCCCTTGCATTTATGTACTTGTTTTGATACGTAGGGGTAGGGAGGGCAACATGGAAGGAGCGGGTAAGATTGAAACTACTCACATAAACAAACCGAGTGAACTGTTTCAGGCGTCACTACGCGCACAGGGACATACTACTCGTTTTGTCGACTTCACAGCAACTATTGGAGCGTACGCGTCGTTTGTTCCTTTAACCTTAAGTTCTTACGAAAATTACTTATTTTTGCAGTGGGATAGTTTGGAAAAGGTTAGAAGTATGGTTTTTTTACTATTGTAATCTACTATAAATCAAATATTTGAATCAATTCGTTTACTAATAAAACTAGTGTTAAAAAATTGTAGTGTTAATATTATTAATAGAGTTAGTGCAAGGGCAAGCTGGAAATTCTTTTTTTTGGACAAAGTGGAAGTGATTCCATCTTGAATGCGTTTTAATAAATGTTCCTTTATTTCATCTTCTTTGATAATTTGGAAAAAGATACAAAGGGTAGGTAGGGTAGGTTACTTAAAACAAAACTCTTTCAGTAATGACAAGGGAAACGGGATAGTAAAAAAGAAGATAAAACAAAGAGAAGAAGAAAACGTGAAACACGGCACACAAGAAGGTGTATTTTGTATATTTTGTGGAGAAAAATACGAGGATCCGCCCATAGAAGGTTGGTTAAATTGCCCTTCGTGTTGTAGATGCACGCATGGGATGATGCACTGAAAATGAAGACAATTGTTTCCAATGTATTAATTGCCAAACTTGGTCTTATATTATATATTTAATTTTCACCCCACACGCTTCCATGTTTCCTACAAGGTGGGGGCAAGATGGAAAATCTCAGGGTCTGTGCTTATGGGTCGTAACTGATGTTATACCAAATATTAATGATTAACGTTTAGAAGTTCCTATTATCATTATATTATCTTTCACGGCTGATTAAAATAAAAGATTTAATCTGAATCGGTTTTTTTCTATTTCCAATCAAAATTAGACCTTCGGTATTGCCCTCCCTTCCCCATAGTTGATTCGTTAAAGTATCAGGTTCAGCTGGTTCTAGACGGATTCGTGTAAAACTTTTTACAAAAATACGAAACGTGTAGTTAGAAGTTCAAGTAACATCAGGTATGAGGAAAGTATTTTGTTCAACTTTAATATAATTTACAACTATGAGTTGGTAAACAGATTACTTACGTCTAGAAAAGTATTCAATTGTTTTATCAGAATTGAAATAGCACATTTTAGCATATAAAACTCCTAGTTGTGAGAATATTTTGTTCGTTTGATGATATTTTACATAATAAATTCTGTGGATTTCACACACTATGTAAACTAGTTCCGTGCCGACCAGGACTTATGTTATTTACTTACCTTGTTGATCGACAGATACCTTTGATTTTCGGGTTCGGAACTGCGACCACCAAATATTTTGAAATTCAACGACTTAGGATTTAGTTTTTTTATAGCCTAACAATATTAACTTTTTTAGAAACATCATAATGTCCAAGTCTCTACTTATACGCAATCTTGAAGATTTCACATGTGTTGGCAAAGACATTAAAAGTGCAAGCCATCATAAGCTCTGTGCTGAGCCCAGTCGTGTTTTGGGATCATGACACGTCACAGTAAGACGACATCTACCCCCACTCCCAGTTACAGGTGTAGGCAGTTCTTCACGAGTGTAGAGATGTGGTGCGCAAGATCACCAGTTAAACGTAACATACGAATGGGGTGTGACGCCACACAATCCTTGATAAGTGAATGTTATTATTTCATTATCATTACAATTAAAACCTTTATTTTACAATTTTCGGAAACATTGCCTATGTAATTTATCACTTTATACCGCGCCTCGCGATGTCAGCGAGGACAATGTAGGTAAACAAACAAACTCTCGAGTAACGCTTGGGATTACTGTAATTGTGTCTGTGCGCGGTTTGCTCGCGGCACTAACTTTGTTACGAGTTACGATTACTGACTGGGAAACATCAAAATATTTGTATTAAAATTTTCCTACATTGAAATTCAATATTTCTCTCTATCTCCCTTCAGCCAACGTTAGTCCGCTGCTGGATATAGATAAATGATGTATAGATAAATGATGTATAAACACGTATAAATGCTTGTAGATTCAAATGACCCACTGGACAAGGAAGAGGATGTGAGGGTAACGCATCGTCATCATCATTATCACTACCAGATCCTCTGCTGGACGTTGGCCTCTTTTAATGAACGCCTAGACGACCGGCAACGCATATTCAAAGCAATTATTCGGATATTTATGAGCGTCGACAGTCACCTTCAAAAATCTAAATCCACGTCAGATTATGATAAAATGCCTGATACTCATTTACAGTTTTATTTTTACAGTTTAGGGGGACATACGAGTAATTCAAGCCTTACTTACCTATGAACATCAGCACAATTACTATGCCGATGCATTACCCTCCTTTCCTTCTTTTCGTCAATGATTCACCACCTAATCACAAACTGCATGAAAAGCATCACCGAATATGTCACTTTACGCCGGTATCATGTGAGCGAGAGGTACCTCCCCGGTCGTTCCGGCCCAATTCAGTTGCAATGCTGCATGATAATGCCTTGGTTTTACTATATCGAATATATCTTATAGTATATAAGATATATTCGATTTATTTTTCAAGAATATCTGCCAGCAAAGCAAACGTAGCGGAATATTAGAAATTCTGGGATCATTCCGCATTTTCATCGCTGTGCCACAAATTCCTACGCCGAATGTTTTGTCACAATCTTTAGACATATACTCCCTTTATATTAAATTCGGTATATATCTATACTTATATAATAAACCTGAAGAGTTTATTTGTTTATTTTCACGTGCTAATCACATTGGATGTACATGTCGGATAAAAATGTGTATGACAGCTGCATTCATGGGTATAGGCTATAAACCATGACACTATCAATAGGTTCGTAGTTATGTGAGTGAAACGCGGGGCGCCGCTAGTTCGCTATATGAATATCTGTTATTCCCAAAGAACAATCTTCTAGTACTTATTTTATTTTATTGTGACTTATCAAATGATCATTATAAAAAGGTCACAACTTTGTGATGACTCACGCTGCTCCTTTTTCTTCCTTCCCACAAACTGGAACCGGTGGCATCGGAAATTCACAAAACTTTTACTAGATCAATGTAGATGCGTTGTCCTCCTATCATCTCCTCCCATAATAGGCCACCGGCTACACACAATTTGCACGAAACGCGACAGTGACGCTGTCACTTCACACCGGTATCAAGTGATCGAGAGGTACTTCCCCGGTCGTCCCGACCGCATTCCGCTGCATAGGGGGATGTAGTGTCATGGCCCATGCA
The DNA here is from genome assembly GCA_017140195.1 of Eumaeus atala. Classification (NCBI taxonomy): domain Eukaryota; kingdom Metazoa; phylum Arthropoda; class Insecta; order Lepidoptera; family Lycaenidae; genus Eumaeus; species Eumaeus atala. Next base: position 364,002 of record JAFELO010001113.1, on the reverse strand, counting down.
TGGCACTACCTCCTCTTGTGAAGAGTAACACAACCTCTTCCTAAATATACAATGTAATACATAATACAATTCCAGCAAAAGAAATGAAAATATATCCGGAACTTGGTTTGATAATTTTTAGTTACACCATAAAAAACTTATAATAGATTTATATACCTGCTTTATACAAAATAATTTCATTTCTTATAGTATTGGGAAGAAAACTACGTTTTGATGACTACCCACTGACACCAGCTTTATTGACACACAGACGCGTTAACCCTACACCCCTCCAAAGGACTTCTGGATGTTACGTCTGTCGCTTCACCATCTCACTTGCAATCTTACCGTCGTGTGTCAATGTTCTACATTATTAAGATAAAAACCGAATGTTCACATATTTTCCATCGTAAATATGTCTAAAATCTATGTGAAGATATCGTGGCACTGAAGTTCCCAAATGCATAAATAGAATACCTGAAACGATAATTAAAGAAAGAATATATTTCAAAGGCCAAAGAGTCATAAATCTTAAAACCTAGAATAACACAATAATAACGCTCGCCTTAAAAACATCTCTCTCTCTCTCTCTCTCTGTGGAATCCAGCCACGAAAGTAATTAATTTAAACTCTCTATGGGTTCCGTTGCAGGTCCATTGCAATTGAGATTTAACTGAGTTTAAGTGTAGAGCCACGCGCGGTGTGGTTAATTTTTTTGCGTTTATGCGTAAACTTTGATTGTTTATGCTTGTTATCCTGTTATGTAACTTGACAGAAAGCAGACGCCCAAATAAATTAGTATAACCAATGCGCAGATACAAACGTCTGTACATTTCCCATCTGTACTGTTCGGGAAATGTAGAAACATTTGCACGTTTCCCGTACAGTTGCACCGGTCTCCAAGTGAGTGTGTTCAAAAATGATTACTTACTTTTTTTCCTACTAGAGGGATTTAGTATTTAGAACTACCTACGTAAACACTTTAATAAATAAACTTCACATACTTTTTCATAATTATTTATTTTTCAATTAACATTTACGACCGGTTTCGACTTATCATCTGCGGGCACATTTCTTCAAGTGTCAACATGAATTTCCACATACATTTCACACACAAAACATCCAATCAACTACTTCTTTCCATGTACATCCGCATAATTACTATGACGAGGCATTGTCCTCCTTTCCTCCCCCCACCAATGAACCACCGGCGACTCACACAGCGGACAAAATTTTACGGTGGCATAGTGCGAGCGAGAGAAACCTCCCCGGTGGTGCCAGCCCATTTCTGCTACAATGCAGCTTGACACTATCTCTTACTAAAAATGCACTTTATTAAAAATAAACAGTCACAGGTAACTCGTATGCACGGTGTAAATTAAATTTCTCCTCCTCGAGTGAAACGTAAGCACTCGGAAGAAAATTGTTTTACTTCGCATAAAATTTCTACTCGCGGAATAATGATCGGCAGTTGAAACTTTCCGGTTTCCAGTAAGCTCAACTAAATAGTCAACCATAAATACGTTCGAGTTTATATCTTGCGATCAAAAAGTTATGTACCACTTATTTTTGTGAAATTAATTTTAAGTTTTTTTTAATTCGTATGTACTTTGATAATAATAGATTATAGCTAAATTTAATATTACGGCAAGCATTACTTTAACGTGTATGAAGAAATAAATCGGATCATGTGATGGCAAGCCGACATCCACAGACATCTGTATAACCAGAGGCGATAATTATACTAAACGCGTTGCCCATCTTCACTGATCTGTGAATTGGGCCGTCTAACTCTTACAGATGATAGTACACGACCACTTCACACCTGTATTATAGTATGAGCGAGGACACTCCCCAGTTAATGTTGTCCAATGTGACTGCAATGCAGCATGTGTATTATTGTATGTACGTTTGTAATTTTTCAAGCAAAATCCACTGAGCGGTTTCGAATCGCATTTGGCACAAATATAGATTAAAATATGGAACATCATCATATACTTCTCAACCCGAAAAAAATGTTTTCCATATTATAAATACTACGTGAACAAAACTGCGGGCACAGCTACTGACCAAAGTACAAAAAACATAAGTAGTTACAGTAGTAGTTATACCGCCGTGTAAACC
>JAFELO010001113.1:314206-361487 GCA_017140195.1 Eumaeus atala | reverse complement strand
ATATCGCCGTGTAAACCTGCCACTAACTACCAACGTAGCAAGTTACATGTCACTCAATATACCGCCGTGTAAACCTGCCACTAACTACCATATTATAAATACTACGTGAACAAAACTGCGGGCACAGCTACTGACCAAAGTACAAAAAACATAAGTAGTCATGTCACTCAATATACCGCCGTGTAAACCTGCCACTAACTACCAACGTAGCAAGTTACATGTCACTCAATATACCGCCGTGTAAACCTGCCACTAACTACCAATGTAGCAAGTTACATGTCACTCAATAAATGTGGCTGTGCTGGTTCGCCGAGACATAAAAAGGTCGCAACTTCCTAACTTTTAACGATGTTGTCTGTGCGAGTGTTTATATCATGTTGCTAATGTTGCTAATGTTATAAATGTGAAAGTTTGGATAAGCTGTAAGGATGTTTGTTCATCATTATCAGTCCTCATCGGTCCACTGCTGGACAAATCTCTCAATGATCGCCAAGACCGGCTACTGCACAGAGGTTGTCTTCCCACCTAGTGAGCGGTTGACCAACACTTCGTTTTCCTAAGCGCGGCCTCCACTCCAGAGCCTTCTGCCGTCTGCTCTTCTGAGTGTGTGACCAGGATGATTTAGTTTTCTGCCTTACGACTTCGTTACGAATTCAGTTGGACAGATAAAGCTTAACGGGCTACCGAACGTGCTATGATGGGTACATAGCACGTTCGGTAGCCCGTTCGTCCTAATGCCAATACGTCGAGAGGATTTATTTACGCTGTGCAACATTTCCTGCAAGCCCTCCAACGATTCAGCTATCACAACGATGTCAGCGGCGAAATAAAGATGTGAGAGGTACTCATCGTTAACATTTATGCCGCATTCTGCCCAGTAGTTTAAAGTCTTAAAGATATCCTCCAAAGCATTAGTCAACAGTTTCGGAGAAATAATATCAATTGTATTGGCCTTGTTTGACCACCCGGAATCAGAACTGATATAAAAGCAACGTCATGCAATGCTCTCAGTACTTCGATGCATCGCCAATCGACCTGAAGTAAAGCTTCCAAGACTGCCCGGGTTTCGACAGAGTCAAAAGCTTTATCATAGTCTACAAAGGCAAGGCGCAGCGGTACATTGTACTCATGTGTCTTTTGTACGACTTGCCTTATGGTGAAATGTGGTCCATGGTGCCGAATCCACTGCGAAAAACCGCCTGCTCCGGTGGCTGGAATTCGTCCATCTTTATGGTGAGACGATACGATAAGACTCTTGGGAACAACTTGTGAATATGGCCGAGAAATGAAATTGGTCTGTAATTTCGAAGAACCGATTTGTCACCGTATTTAAAATTAAAACGACGTCACTTCCAAGGCATAACTTGGGAGGTACGCCACGCTGAAGGACGAAATTAAAAATCTTTTTTAGCCTTATTAGTGTTTGTCCGCCTCCTGCTCTAAGAAGTTCGACTGTAATTCAGTCCCTCCCCGGAGCTCTTCCTCATTTAATAATAATCTTATTAAAGCTGACGTCCGGCAGAACGCCTAACAAATGTCGTGTTAGGCTTTCAGGCGGGTCGTTGTTTAGGATATCCGGATGAGGAGCATGCGACGTATGTATATGTCGACGTATGTATATAGCAAGTTGTAACTTGCGTTGGAAAGCTTCGATCTCAGATAAGATTCCAGGCTTAGAAGAAACGGTAACCCCAGAATCAGTCCCAACCTTTGTCATATGACTTCTTCCAAACTTCTCCATAAAAACCTTTTACCCTGTATTCTGCTTAATCGCTTCAGTAACCGGTTGTGTAATCAAGCTGCGAAGGTCTCGGCGTGTTAGTTTGCAAACTCGCTTTGAAAGAAGCTTGAAATCGGCATACTTTACGCCTTCGTGTGCTCTGCGTGCTCTCATAAGTCGAAGCATCTCTTCTGTGAGTTTAGCTCTCCCGCTTGTATACTTACTCCTACAATATCCTTCACACAATCAATCACGCCAATAATGGCATCGTCAATTTCCTTTGTAGTTTTCAACATTTCTAGGGCATCGAACCGGTTATTCGGAAGTTAGGTCGGAGTGCTGACTGTACTAATCGGACACGCTCGCATCGTAAGCCATATTCAGAGAGCCTCTAACCAGTCGGTGATCACTTCCGGTTTTAAACCTGTTGATCACGGAGACATCCCTAAATATATGCTTTCGATCCGTCGTAATACAGTCAATCTCATTATCTTACAGGTGTTATGTAAGTCCTTCGCGATATCCTCACAGGTTGCCTCCACGTCCTCATCGGAATGTGTCGAGGTTGTCGAGATACATCACCCTACCGGACACACTAGATACTTCGACGGTGTTGCCTACGAGGAACTTATTCACGAGGAATCCCACGACGCCTTGTGATGGAGTGTCGCCTTCCCTGAAGTGGAATAGGTGACCCGATGGCAGAGCTATATTCCTCGCCTTGTCTTCGTACTTCACATAGCCCCAGAACGTGACATCGGATTTTTCCCACTTCCACCTCCAGCTCATCCAAGTGGTTATCTAGTCTGAGTCCGTTGTACGTAGCTAGGTCAAATCGTTGATAGCGATCCGTAGCACGGAGATTCTTAGCACCCCTTGTTCCACCGTTACCGAGGCCGCTACTATGGCCAGAACTAGTGAAACTACGGGGAACTAGGGGCCGAATTCTGTTGCTGTCGTATATTTGAGTTTAATGCACATAATTGCAACGCTGATCAGGCGGATTGGTAATCGCAGACTATGTTTCGGACCTGTCGCCGATCCGATTGATGATACCGCCATTACTCGGCGCGAGCGTCGAGTGATACTCCCTATTTTACGGTCACTATGAAACACTCGGGATACCAAACAACCCGTTCGCTAGAGCCTCTTTGTTGTTAAGAGACTTGTTTTCTTAATGACTCTCGTTTGCTTGTTTTTTTCAAAAATAGTCATAGGCCTTGTTCAGGAGCCATTTACTCGTACATCCAGCTAGCTCCATGATCTTACCCAGTCTGTCCACCTGATAGGAAATCGTTCAGCTATAGATATATCAGTAAGCGTGTTCATATATTATATACCTAATACATCTGGAAAATACAGATATGATTCGCTAAAAAGACACGGGAGAACCAAGGTGAATGGGAAAATCAACTATAGAAGACCAAACTAATAAAACATCCCTGCTATGGGCCCAAGCCTAGTCATGGCGGTGAGGCTTTGCAGCCTGGGATGTACCGAGGCGAAGCCAATTGCTCCTTGGATCCTTCTCATAAGAAGAAGGGACAAAGGAACAACAGGAGGAGGCGCTTTTTCACATGGGGTAAGGGGCGAGGATGGGAAACTCACCACATTGCACTGTCCCAAAATTGGTGGGTTTGTCCACTGGTACGGAGCGACCGTCCTGTGGAGGAAGTGCCGGTCCTTTAGGGGACTGACTAACCGTCGAGGTAACTTGATTATTTGTTGTTCCGGGACACCTCACCAAGGGCATCACTGATGGCACTCGTGGTGGTTTATGTGGGTATTCTGCACTTTAATGTGCCTCGAGCGCCACATACCAGTAGATCCCACCCAGGGCCAGTGAAGGAGCGTTAATGCGTTTCTCCACGCCAACAAAAAAAGGAGGCAGTCAGATTAGCTGACGATACCTGTCTGCAGAATCAATAATATTTTAAAGAGAATGAAACTTAAGGATATATCATTATAACGTTACAGATTTATACTACTTTTTTATTACGGCTTATAAACCGCATGAAAAGCGACAGAATAGCTTTTAAAGCGGTATTTAATGAGCCAGAGCGCGAAGTTCCCATTCCGTGATTCCAGCCCATTTCTGCTGCAATGTAGTATATTATTACCTCGAATTCGATATTATAAATATGTGACTTGTCGCGGGAAAACGCATTTACGTGCCTTCATCGGCACTGGGTAGGATTGTATAACGAGCCCCATGCACCCCCAGTGGTGTACGAGCCCCTCGTTGCACATAATGGTGCCCCGCAACACGTGACAACCATACCAAATTTGGGGCAGTGCAATGTGGTGAGATTTCCATCCTCGCCCCTTGCCCCGTGCGAAGAAGTGCCTCCTCTTGTTTCTCTTATGCCCCTCTTCGTATAAGAGGGGTGCAAAGACTATCTGCCTCGGTTCTATTGGCTGCGCCGGTGCTCACCCCAGGTTACTAAGCCCCACCGCCACGACGAGGCTTGAACCGTAGTGGGGAGGACAAACACTCCTAATTTGGGACCAACCAGTTGTGTGAGGTTCCCGTCCTCGCCCTTTGCCTTGCGCGTAAAAGCTCCTCTTTCTGTTACTCTTTAGTCCCCTCCTCAAGAGGGGTACATATAATCCTACTGACATTACAAACGCGAACGTTTGTAAATTTGAATTTCTGTTATCCATTGACATAAAACAAGTAATTTTAATGAATATCACATACGCTATAGAAATAATAAAATTTTCAGGTGCTTATGTATGTAGTCGACGCGGACGCAGTCGAGGGTAACAGGTAGTCAACTTTAAACAAATTTTCTGAAGTATTTATTACCATGAGCCCTACATCGGGACACTACAGCCACATCGTTGTATAATTTATTCGATCCGTCTGTCTGTTGACGGCTGTTTCGACAACAATGTCGTAAATTGGCGCCTTCTTTTATATATATTATTGGCGTCGTCTGCTTGTCAAAATCAGACAAATAACAATGGAGGCGGTAAATTGGCGGCGAAATGTTGGCTCCTCGTTTTAGGGTTCCATCGCCAAAAGGTAAAAAACGGAACCCGTGTATTCTCGTCGTCTCCGTCTGTATGTTTCTTGGTAAAGATAAATTACTAAAACTAACTTAGCGAGATATTCGCGTCTTAGGTAGTAAAATTCTCTCCCCTTCCACTCCGCTAACTTTTGAACTATGGAGAAGAAAATTGTAAAAAATTATAGAAGAAGTGAAGAAGGTTGATAGGATCCAATAAAAACTTCAAACGTGAATGGTTTGAACAAAATACATTTATGGTTTAGAAGATGTTTAGTGCTAGTTCTTCATGTTTGCTAATACGGAGCCTTTCAGAAACGAGTACGGCACACTCTTGGCTGATTTTTACTAATATAAAGGCTGTCTCGCTTGTTGTTTTGGCGTGTTCAAAGTCTTATTATGATCGATCTGGACAATGTATACTATTGATAAGGAAGAAGCCCCCTTGCCCCTGCCCTGGCCCATGAATAATTTATTTTACATTTTATTTTTTGATGTCTTAAGTTCACTCGAATGTTACTCATTACAATACAAGTGCTGTTACGCATTTTATCGGAGTTTATTTAGATATTTAACTGACCCAACGTTTCAAAAGCTCCATACGGCAACCATAGTCACGGGCGGACTGAGATGACAGATGTCCTGATGTCATGTTGTATTAGAAGTACCTAAATAATTATAACTACACGGTTACATACGGAATAATCATCTGTCATTTCGGTCCGCCCGCGACCATAGTTACTGTAAAGCTTCTGAATCGTCGGGCTAGTTAAATAATTCAATAAACCTCGATAAAATCCGTAGAAGTAGTTGTATTGTAATTTTACTTTCTTGTTATAGCGGTAACAGAAATACATCAGCAAAGTTTCAATTATCTAGCTACCCCGAACCATGAGATACGGTCCCGATGATACACAGCCACACAAAAACTTGTGTTTGTGTTTATTACATTTTTTTTTTAAATCGAGCCACTCGCCATTAAATGCAATAGAGAAAGTTTTTAACTATGGATGTTTGTTGGAATAGAATGGAATGGCACATATAATATATAAATAGTAAGTTTTGCACGGACTTATGTATGTAGTTCACGCGGACGAAGTCGCGATTAATAGCTAGTTGTTGTATATACATAAATGCTTGTATTTTATTGGAATAAATAAAAAAGGGACGGACATCGGAACCTTGTTAATAGGTGCCACTTTTATAATTGGGGTGCGGAAACCTAAAAAAGTACTTGCATTTATGTAGCACAGTCAATTTGCTTTCACAGGAAAGTGTGTATGTCAACACATACTGGACGGCTTTTCAGCAGGTGGGAAGACGATCTCGATGCATTTACCGGTTCGGGACGGATGCATATAGGAGGAGATCGTTCGTCCTGGCTTCCATTGAAAGAGGCATATGTCCAGCAGTGGGCTGATAAGGGCTGATAATGATTATATGATGATGAAAGTGTGTATCATTCACTCTCAGAATAAAGAAGCGAAACGTCCTATTAAAAATAGCTCATTTAGCTCATGTTAAAAAACTGCCGAGATACATCCCACCTGTGTGGAAGAAGGGGGTCTGCCACCGTATGGACCACAAGCTCACCTAGACCGTCGCTCGACGTTTTTTATGGTAACCGATGAAGCTGCATTGGACACTTCCGTCAGCCAGGAGCAAAAAGAAACGTCGGTAGTCATGAAAATGTTACCATTGCATTCTAAAAAGACTGTCAATCATACGTAGGAGGAGGTCGAATTTCAGCAATTGGGCGATCCTCGTACGGATAAATCAACAATTTACAAGGTTCCCGATCGCAAGTTTAAATTTTACTCACGCACATAATGAGCGTGGCATGAATATTCAAACAGTAATTAGCGTTTATTTATGGTGATCATATTTTAAGTCAATCTACTTTCAACGTTATTCCTAGTAAAATCGCAAGTAGCACCAGTTTTCTGGATTATTTCAAAAAGATTTTCTTTATTTTTCTGTGGAGCTGCTTCTATCTCTACATTATTAGTTCCTGCGCTCTGTTCCCTATCATGCAGCGCTCGTTTAATACTACTGATATCTGCCTCCGCTAAAGCGATTTCGTGTACGACTTTTTCCACCTGCCATATTCGTGAGTCCATCTCCTGTACCCTGCCGCAAATATCACCAAAAATTTAATGTGATAATTCAAGTGAGCCTGTCTGCAGTCTGGTCCCTCCGTGTAATCTGATCCGCAACTTGCGCATATACACATGATGAAGAAATAGTAAAAATATAGTCAGGAAATTGTAAACTTTGAGAAATGTTCGATTGCAACAAACAAGCGCGTGTACTAGTTAGATGCTCAAAGCTAACTGATTGTATTCATTAATAACTCATTCATAATTGAATATAAGTCATAAAGAGATTATTGTATAGTTTTTCGCACAGGCCACATTCGCATGTATTACATCAGCTCTTAAACATATAACCGTTAGGGTAATTGAGTGTAAATACATTAATTGAGGCTCATTAATATTATACAGTTGCCGTTATTAACTACTATTATGTGATGGTAAACCTGGTAATATGTTAATAAATGTTGTGTTAATACCCTTTGGAATAGTATATTATATAGTCATTGACGTTACTGTTAGTTTATGATAGTGTATAAAAAGAGTGCCATGCTTCGTTGCAGCGGAATTGGGCCGGCACGACTAGGGATGTCCTCTTTCACTCACATGATAACAGATTAAAGTAACATCAACGGTGCCACGACTAATGGGATTGGCGAGTGAGGCAACGTATCGGCATAGTAACTAACTGTTCCCCATGAATATCTTATAATTATGATAGTATATAATGTTAGCGAGTTGATTGTCGTAGAAAGGCTCCAATTTCGAGCTTATCGCTCTATAAAATAAAAGAATTGATAATAAACCATTGAATAATTATTTTTATTACACAGATACGGATATCTGTGGAAGTTGATACATTATAAATTTTAGATTTAATAGTAAGTAACTTACCGGAAACTAAAGTCTGCCCTATTGATTGCGATCCTTTGAGCAAACTTAATATATATCTGAAAAAGAAAAGCTAAGAAAAAGTGTTAAATTGTAAAATAACTAGAGATGTCTGTAAGTTGAAACTTGTACGTGAAAATGTAGTTATAAAACAATGTTATTCTAATTAACTTTCCTCAATTTTTATTCAATCAATCTCAATTCCAAACCTCAATTCCTCATCTTCAATTCCTATGGATCGCTGGTATTTTTTTAAAGTATAGTGGGCCACGAGCAGATCTCAAACACGACACTGTAGATGTCACTTTTCGGCGGTATCGAGTGAGCGTGAGGTACCTCCCCGGTCGTACCGGCCCAATTCCGCTGCAATGTAGCATGGCGCTACCTCTTACTCAAAATACTGGTCTTGCATGAAATTTACGACAACACAGATTCCTCTACCTCTTACAGTTTTGTGTACACTTTTCCTTCACATAATATCTGATTAAAGTAATCACATCTTCCCTTACGAACTGTGATCTTTATATTTATTACGTATCTACTTCACAGGACACGTTAACTATAACATGCATAAATGTGTGCGTAGACAAATGCCTCTATTCCGATGGAATGGCAGTTCATCACGACCGACAGAGTTGGAATCCAACCCAGATCACTCAGTGATGCAGATCAAACACTCCAAAATAACAGAGAGATTCTACGTTTTGCAGAAAACGGATAATGATAATATAAATTTGTATAATTCAATTTCCTATAACATGAGATTTTTTGATAAAGAAGATACACACACAGATCTTTGAAATGTAATAAAAATTGGCCATAACTCAATTGCAATGTGCACTTTGCAATTAGATCTTGTCGTATTAGGGATATTATAATACCGTGAAATTTATGTTGAAAAACCTAGAATTTAGAAAAGAAATTTATGTCACGAGATTGTTCGTCATCAGTTTAGTAAGAGGTAGTGCCATGCTGCATTGCCGCGGAATTGGGCCGGCACGAAGGAGATACCTCTCTCTTACTTGATACAGCCGTAAAGTGACATCTATTGTTTCGCGTTACCTGCGGTTTGTTGGTCTCCGGTGGCCATTGGGAGAGGAAGTGAAAAGGAGAGCAAGGAATCGGCATGGTAATTATGATGATGTTCAAGGGCATCAGTAGGCGTAGAAAATTCTCTGATTGCTCGTTGGCCCCACTATACTATAAGAAAACATGCTCTCACTTTATATATGCTATTGTATTTTATGTGTGTTACTTTTCATCATTAAATCACATCTAGATAACTTTTAACCGTGCGGATGTAACTTGAGCGGTATAGTCAATCCAGGCTTCTATAGATTTCCATAACTTCTACGACAAGACTTCATACAAATAAAAGATTAAAATGAACAAATCGCCGAATCCTCTCAGCTTGTTGTACAAATACCCACATTGTGTGACTAACACGAGTACTATTTACTACTATCAAACGTAAGTACTGTGTCAGTACACACCAAAGCCACGAATGCCACAAGCGCTGTCTTTGATCAGATGCTCCGGACAATCGCTAGAGCACTTCGATGGCTCGTCAGTCACCTCGTTATTTAATTAATGAAACAAAGTTTTGCAATCCATAAGAGGCCTCATTAACATTACCCCATTTGCAAACCAATCGTTTGACCCAAACGTAGGCGCAGAGTAAAGAGGATATTTACGTCAAAGCCTTTTATTAAAGTTTTTCGATGTAATCTTGGTAAACAAAGAAATTTATAGCCTGAGAAAAGGTTTTAATAAGTTTATAAGTAGTCATTGCCTAAGATTTAAATAAGTTTACAACTATGAAAAAACACTGGAATCACCCACACGTGTACTTCAAATTAGTTGTTACTTATGCAAACTAGGAGATTTTTATGCACATATTTATTAAAACATAAGTCAGAAGATTCCGGCACGCTCGTTGCCAATTCTTTTGTCTATCATAGATCATGGGTCTATGAATGCTTTTCCTTAAAAGCCGAAGTTTCCAAAAACAAATATCATAAATGTGAAAGATTAATTGTTAGTCAGTTTTTTATTCTCTAAACTTTTTCGGATTCGTTTCAATTTTGGCCACATAACATAAAATTAAATTAGGTTCCATAAAAATGAACTGTTCCCTTGGGATAGCTAGAAGATCTGACGTGGGAGCAAACGTTGGGATTACAACTTGTTGCAAGTTGTAGATCTGACGCCGGGGCAACCGTTGGGGTTACAACTTGTTGGAAGTTGAAAAATGATAAACGCAATAGAATAATTATATTTTTTGAAAGACTGAAATAAAATCTCATATAATTTAAAATAATATGTTACCTACTTAGACAAAATGCATTGTTATGTGCCTCCAGTTTGTGTTATCGTCCTCAGTGCAGCACTGCACTCTATATTATTGAGTCAAAAGCTTATGACATGATTATTTTAACCGGTTTTCTTTATAGCATAACACATATCCCAACATCAATAACAGGCATCAGCGAAATCGATTGCCTACAGTTCGCTGAAGATACGTATCGATGTTTATGTTGCTCTCTCGGCTGTGTGTAAAGCGAGTGATGAAGTTCGGGGCTCAGGATATTTGCTGTAGATTTAGCTCTTCCCCATCATGGTTCAGGCCTTGTCGGGGCGGTGGGGCTCAGTAGCCTGGGGAGATCCGAGACACCTTGGGCGAAGCCAATTTAACCGAGGAGGTGGCAGCTCTTTGTACCCCTCTTATAAGAAGAAGGGACGAAAGTGAAAAACTGGCGGCGCTTTTGCGGACAGGGTAAGGGGCGAGGATGGGAACCTCATCCTATTGCACTCTCCCAAAGTAGGTGGGGTTGTCATGTGGTGCGGAGCAACCCCATCTGAGGAGGTGACGTCGGTCCCTTCGGGGGATGGCGTGCCCTCAAGGTGCCCTGATGATTTGCTGTTCCGGGGCACCTCCCAAAGGCCACACTGATAGCACTCGCGGAGGTTTTTGTGAATATTCGGAACTATATAATGTACTGCGAGTCCCACACAACACTGGGCCCCACCCAGGACCAGTAAAGACGCTTAAATGCGTTTCCCCGCGTCAACAGAAAAAAAGATTTAGCTCGACGTGTAATAACTCAAAACGAAGCAAGGAAGAATTCCAAGCACTAATTAAAACGTTAATTAGTTTTACAATATAATTACGTACGGCGTTTGGTTAACGATGAAGTGTTCTTATAAAAGTAAAAGCAATATACTTTGTCGATATCTTTTTTTAATACAACCTGCGATTTGTTCGTGTTGCGCCCGTGAGTAACATGAAGCGGACAGTCATCTTTGGGTGAAAATCGCAGCAAATATCCCTTCAGTAGATTTTGACAAAATCGATCTCATACAGATACAGATAGCCTAGGAACTTTGTTTTGTAATGTGTATAGATTGCTTCAGTTAACATGATTTTATTTTTTACAGCGTAAGGGGACTAATGAATGGAATCGCCTTCGTCTGTGGTATGGGGTGGTGTCATTGTTGAATTGTCGCTGAATAGGGACGATCAGAGTCTGGTCAGGAATAAGGAAAATATTAGTTATGCTGTCACGTTTCTTGCGGCTTGAGGTTATTACTTTTATGCAATACAAAATGTGTTAAACCTACAGCCTATGTATAAAAACTTAACGGAGGTACTTAATGTAACAGCATTCATTTTCATTTGCAATGATGCATGTACTTACAACAATATCATATATACGCGTCGGTTCCCTAATGGGACAGACAGAGAGAACAGAGTGCCACATGTCACGATCCGTACATACCTGCCTTGCCTCCTCCGCATTCATCACTCACTTCATATCAGCGCGCCGGTTGTGAAGACACTTGACACCTTCAGACAGTGCCCGATCTCTCTGATCATGGTGTGTCTGTCTTGTTATCTTCATATCAGCGCGCCGGTTGTGAAAACACTTGACACCTTCAGACAGTGCCCGATCTCTCTGATCATGGTACGACTGTCCTGGTACCCACATACTTACTTGCATTGTATTTCTGTTCGTATGTCGATATTTAATCATTCATAACATAGTATTGTTAATAAGTATATAATAAGCAATCGGCTATAAAATTATTGGTTTTCAAAGTTTCGAGATGAAAGTACGTCACTGAATGGAGCATTGTCTTAACCCTTGGATGGGCTTTCTGTAAATAACGAACGTCGTGAATGGAATTCGATAATATTCCATTTGCGACACGCTGCAGATATTCCTTGACTAATTCTATCACCTTTGAATAATTAATTAGTTAAATACATTGCAAAATATTTTTAGATTAAAAAAATGTAGTGAGGTGACAAAGAGAACATAATAGCTGTGATTGCACTGTACAAATTAGATATGGAGAGCTATAAATACTGCACAAATTAGATATGGAGAGCTATAATTAGTGCACCGGGCTATAAATAGGCACAATGAGACTAACTCTGTTTGTGACATAGAAAGTCCTGGCCGTTCACGTCACTACATGGGTTCGAATGCAAAAGGTGATCAAAGAAGTAAGGTCAAGTATTCGAAGAAGTACTGTCCGAAAGCAAAAGTATTTATCTCTGGAAAAGAAGATAGCAACTAGAATAATGTAACGTCTTTTATGAGATGACTTAGTATTTGCAGCCTACAAGAGACGCTCTGGTCATTTCTTAACTGATAAATTAAAGATGTTTTTTATCACGACTTACAGATAATGATCTAAAATTGTAAGAGTTAAGTAACTCGCTCACATAATAATGGCATGAATTGGCGGCTATGCTCTTCACGTTGTGTTATATTTGAGAGCGCCCAGTCGGACATTGGAACGTGGGACGATGGAATAAATTTAAGAAAGGGCAGGATTAGTAACAATCTAAACTCTTCCTGCAATAACGACACAACTTTTTGCCAGATCATTTACGGAGTCGGCACAAAAACTAAGTGATATAGGTCACAATCGTTACAAGCACGTCTTGCTTTCTCTATATTTTTTATCCTCTTGTTTGGATCAAAGTTCTCTTGGTACATAGACGGCGGTTACGAAGACAAACCCTTTCTCTTCAGGCCTTTTATACGTAAATATAAAGCAGAATAATTATGTACCAAGTAGCGATTTCAGTCTTAAATATTAAGTGATAAATTATATACTCAACGAGATGGATACAAATTGCATGTTGAATAATGTTTTTCAAATTAATTATTATTGCATTTAATTAATGAAACTTTCAACAGTGTTTAACGAAATCGCTGCTATACTTGTGTTGATGTAATCATATTTCTCTTCATTAACATCTTTATTGTTTGGGAGTTCATGCGCTTTAATATAATATCCATTAAATATTTGCGTATTTAATGTTAAATAGATTAAAATTACATTAAATTTGTCAACAATAAAATATTTTACATATTTAATAACATTAAAATATACTATATAATAGGCATGAAAATGTTTATAGAGAACCGAACACATGTAAATAAAGTGCTGGTCAGCGGTTTCAAATGAACTTGGCTGCTCTAGGATCGACCAGATCTTTTTAAATCGCTGACAGGCACTTTAGTTTTACATTACAAAATATGATGATGATAAGCATTATACAGCTTGTGTATTGGTAGTGCTATGCTGCATTGCAGTGGAAAAAGACCGAAAATAGCGGGAAGTACCTTTAGCTTACAAGATACCGTCGTATTCCGCTGCAATGCAGCATGGCACTACTACGTTGAGGGATGTATGCAGACATTGTGAGCCATTGTACAAAATTTAATATGAATAATGAAGTGCGTGTTCCGGTCATCTATTTAAACAATATATTTTACGTTTCAATTAATTCCTTCATATGTACAGTAGTAACTGCTTCTTGCTTTTGTGTTTTTGGTAACTAAGTGAAGGTTATTCATCATCATCACTTTGCACAACAATATGTTCATTGGTCACAATCATCATCATCACTTTGCACAACAATATGTTCATTGGTCACAATCATCATCATCACTTTGCACAACTGTTCATTGGTCACAATCATCATCATCACTTTGCACAACAATATGTTCATTGATGATGAGTACTCGGGGGGCAAGCGAGCGACTAGAGCCTTCTTACGACTACCAATGCCCATGAACATCCACATAATTATTATGCCGATGCCTAGCCATCTCCCCCCTCCCTTACAGCGGTATTAAGTGAGCGAGAGGTACCTCCCCGGTCATGCCGCCCTAATCCCGTTGCATAGGAGGATGTAGTATCATGCACTATGCGTGGCACTACTTCCATCTATGCAGCATGGCACTACCTCTTCCTTTATTCATAGTATTAAATTACACTGACATACATTCACAAATACAGACAATCACACTTAAGTAAAATATATACAAAAAGGGAAATAATACATCTTTACACAATAAGATACTGTTATAGCAGTGATTATTTCGTAAGTTGTATCAACAAGGAAATAACTTCGACCAGTCTAACTTTGTAATTATCCTGTCAATAACGTTGCTAATTTAATTAGGAGAGTTCGCTTCCGTCGCTTATAATAAAGACAAATCGGTGTCCAATGAGAACGAGATATCAACATTCACGGGGAAATATTATTGCAAAAATTAAGTAAAAAAAAATATATGACTAGTTATTTCCATTGAAGCTAAATCGGACCAACATGTCAAGGGAGGTACTGATTGGTCACAAAACACCAGCGGAAACTGATCACTACCGTGTCAATTTTACCAATACCCTACCCAGCCCGACCTGTATGGGTTCCGATGGGAGTGTGGGACCTGCGACTTTGCCGAATACCCACTTAAACTCCGCGGATGTCATCGGCCGCCTATACTGAGGTAGCCCGGATCCGTCAGCCACAGGGTGACTCGGCGACTGCTCCAAAAAGCCTCCTTCAACGTCAGGGCCGTACAATGGAATACATTTATCATCCTGGAGGGGCTTTGCCGTACTCCCACCCGTCGTCTGCGATATGGGCTATTATCCACCACCTCTTCTGCGGCCTCCTGTGACATGATAATCTCACAAAAAGAAGCCATCGCCTCTCAGGACCTGTCGCTTTCGACCAAATTCAATGAGCAGATCACATTTGTGATAAAGAAGTCCAATCCTCCCAGCGCCGCAGCTAGGTTGTAGCGCTGTACGGTCCATATAAGGCATACCTTCAGAGTGCGCTGGGCTGGCTCCGAAGCCATACTCATAGCAGTGCGCTTCCATCGCCTGGCAATCCGACACAAGTACGCACTGAAGCACCCATGTAAATTGAGCATATCTGTGATTCAGAATGTAAGGTGTTTGTGTTTTCGGCGCATCCACCGCTCGAGGACCGGGCGCAACGTATCAATCGTAGACCGTAGGTCGGCACGGCGGGTCGCCAGCATGAGCTGCTGCTGCCACCCAGGATGTTCGCGAAGGCTTGGTACATGTACTGCACCCGAACTAGCCCGGCATTGCCGGCGAGGCACCTGTCGCTAACATGATAATTGATGGTTGTTGGAAGTCACGAAAAAAGCAGTTAGAGTTTATTCCTGTGTATTGAACATAATTCTGAAGTAAGAGGAATTAAAGAGACGTACGTAGCTTACGTTTCAAGCTCGGTAAAGTGGTAGCAGAAAAAAATTAACAGAATTAATTTAAATTAACCACACGACGGGAAATCCTCTGGCTTCCATGAAAACGTCGTAAAGTGACAGCCATGATATCGTGTTCTGTGCGGGCTGTCAGTGGCCGGTGGCTCATTGGAGGGGAGGAGGAAACCCGGTGACGTATCTACATGACAACAATAATACGAATGTCTATGGGTGGCGGTAGTTGTCGAAAGACTTAAATTGATTTAACTAGGGGACAAACGAGGGATTAGAGTTTAGTGCCGACTTCGTACGGATGCTATACAAAATACGGCAAAAATTTATTGATTTAAAAAATACAAAAACTTCGGCCCCAGAAACATTATAAGTTACCATGACAACAAATTAAATTTATGACAGCCTGTCCTCTGTAGCGGCAACAGACAAAAAGTTTTTATTTTACTATTTTTTTCACGTTTACAACATCGAAGATTTCGTAATCAATTATATCGTTTTACAAAATGTCATCGAAGGTAATGTAGAATGCTAATAGTAAAATATTTTTTCAATTCAGTCGATTAGTTTCGTGGCCAGTGAAAACAAACAATCAAACGATCAAGTGTTTCCTCTTCATAATATTAGTATAAATACTCGTATTGACGTTGATGGAAGAGTCCTATATCCAGCAGTGCTCGTACAATGATATAAAATACTACCAAAAAGCGTTACGACAATATTTCACACGACTTTGCTCCTTCCCTTTTTCATATTAATTTTCTGTCTTTTCGCGCGCAGACAAAAGCTAACATTTGGCATTTTCTAAAAGTCTCTCGGCGAGTTGATTAAATATTCCTCACACTCGAGTATCTATTCATACGGAGTTAAGTGAACTGGTGCCATTTGCACAAGAGTCACGGCGACACAAGTTTGTGTACGTGAAGTGCGCGCTTTATTAAAACAAATCACACTAAATGCTCACAAACGTTATGTCATTCTAACCTACTGTAGAATACTTTTTTAACAGCATAGAGGGACAAACATGTAATCCAAGCCAATTGCTGACTACTCCCGCTTATCAGGGTCTGGTTATAAATGCAGGTGTGTTGTCTTTGCTCAACCACCTCCCATGGCACTCACTCCTAAACTCTACAGAAGGCGAAAAATGTGTAGATGGTATCATTATGGTACCATTTTTATACGGAAATTTTGTAAGTGGACAGATGATTGTTACTATATCACGTAAAAACTTCTGAGCGGATTTTCAATAATCTTTTGAACATAGCTTCCACCTCCAACGTTGTTTTCTGTGCTCCAGGCGAAAAAGTCACAGATAACAGCTAGAGTTACCGTTGGGTTAATAACTCGCCTTGCTTGGAAATAAATTTATCACGTACGCATATTTCATTTTCAAAAGATATTTTTCTTATTTTTATTCCTTTATTCATTGGCTATATCACGTTACATAAACATATAGATATCGTTTACTTCCAACATGATTATAAACCGCCCTTCCAAAATTTTAATGTCCGTCAAAAGAATTAATAGTAGAATGATTGATAATTGCAATTTGTAATTTGTAATAAACTTCAGAGGGGAAATTAAGAATTATTATAATATACTTCAGGAAACAGGCTTCTTTAAATACAGTTCTCATGGTTACGACACAGATATAGCATCAGAACTTAGATATCACCTGCGCCTAAAATTTTATGTCATTCTTGGTTCCGTCTTGGTCAATTGTTTAATTCGTCGTATAGTTTTTTATTTATTGTAAGATACAAGATTCTAAAATTTCCTTTATATAGAGTAAAAATAAATACTCCAATGGATTTAATGTTTAGTTCTCCTGCACCCCGTGTCGACAAATCTAATTCCATGATTCGTCGCTGAACTCAAAGCGACATATCTTGGCGCAGCGCGAGGACTTTAACATGTCCCAAGACTAAATTGAAAGAGAAAATGATACAGGAATAAATTTGAGTACAATTTTGAAAAGACAGAAAGAAAACATAGTTAAAGTATTGTCACTTCTTGATGAATACTCATGTTGTAAATTGATTAAATAATGTACTCATTAAGCTATTTCCATTAATTTATTGAATTAAATGACATAAATTACGAGCGGTTTGAACTAATTCATTGCTTTGTATTCGTGATGATTAATTAATGGAAAACGGTCGTAATTTATCTGGGGGTTGGTAGTGCGAAATCAACACTTTGGTAATCATTCTCTTCTGGTACTATGTTGGCGTATCTTCGTGTCCCTACTTGAGGACCACTGAATGTGCTCCGCGTAGTTTTTATTTACTCGCTGCTCGTCGTGCTATTTAATGTCAACGAATAAAAATAATATACATTATTATTACTTTTATCTCTAAACAGATGAATGGTTGCCTCAGGATAGATTTTACGAGGCTGAAATCGCAGAGCACGGCTAGGAACATAAATGAAAACAAATTATAGTACTTACTCTCACGTCAGGCTCATAAAAAATATATTACATCTACTTACGTATAGGTCAGCCTGCGTTATGTACTACACGGCCGCGCTGAATACGTATTACGGATTGCGACGTATGTGATACGGGGCCTGCTCTGGGCCCTGTGAGGAAATGTTAACGGATCCTTAATACCCTTGAGACAAGTGTTGCCGTAGACTGAATATAATGATTATTATCTAATATCAATTGACGTGAGTATTTTTATGAGTGAGCGATATCTCTTTTTAACAGGTTTCATTTTATCGTGTAGATGGACAAACGAGAAATGGGTAGACCCATTTATCGTCACCATTATCTTATTAATATCTTCCCAGTCTATTTCCAGCTATGGTGACCATTTTTACAAAGGCGAGTCAGCTACGCAGGACAGATTATAGAGCATGTGATGGGTGCGCCTTTACAACCACACTATATTATTCTATTCTCTCTTTCAGGTAGTAAAAATAATTGCAGCTCGGGAGTTGTTGATGTTGGCGCATTTGACGGGAAAAGGGGGAACAGTTGAGAATGTTTTTGTATAACTAACTACTTTTCTCTAAAGTCAAAATTATCCAATACATGTTCAAAAATCTACTTAGATTCATTGCTTAAAAAATATAAACTAACTGGTCAGGTAGTAAGTAAACCTATGAAACTTACGAAAGATTTGCCCCAATGCTATGGTAAACTTATGTTAATTAAATGCTCTGACACGAGTTTCCTCTTTGCTCCGTGTGTACCTTTTAGATAGGTGGTGATAAAATTAGGTAATTTTAACAAAGTCACTTTCTAACTACATTATAAGCAAGAGTTATATGAAGAGCAAGAATCGTGGAGAGATCTTTTGTTGCTGTTGCAAGGGAGAGATGTATTCCTTCATTATCTATACATATTATAAAACGCAGGTCTTAAAAGTTGTCTGTCTGTATGTGATCGATTTCCTTAAAATGAACGCAACGGATTTTCAAGCAGCCTGTGGATAGCGAGTCTCGGGGAAGATTTTTCTGTATAATTTGTTAAGGTAACAATTTATTCATGGGCGAAGCCAGGGCGGAACGTTAGTTATAAATAAATGCAGATACATGTTCCTATGTTACCTTTTATTTTCCTTAAATAATCGCCGCAGCTGGCAGAATTAAATGTCTTACTCAGAACCACAAAATAGTTTAGACAGGACAGACTGTAGATGTATTTAGGCTGATCGATAACTGACCGAAACGACGAACTTAAAAAAAGAAACTAGACGAACTAAAAAAAACAAAATTTATTTCATTATATTCTATCATCTTTTCGATAAAAGAACGCCAAATTTGAATTTATTCGAACTGGTAGAATTTGTGTAAGGCGCGTAGAATGTTCTCTGCGTAAAATTTTCTCAACAATGAAAAAAAATCGTGCGGTGATAAAGTTTTATGTTTCAAAAGGGAATAGAGTAACCCAGATTAAATTTAAGCTAGACAGTTTTCTAGGTAATACTGCACAAAAACATTAAAAAGATCGTTTTAAATGATCAGCGCTTAAAGTTTCGGTAGATAGAAGAAATAGTAAGCATTTCCTTTGAACGTGTTTTTAACATTTGCGAATGAAAGATGCGCGCGATGGGTGCCGCGTTTGCTCACTGTTAACTAAAAGCAACGTCGAGTGGACGATTTGTCAGAGTGTTTGGCGCTGTTTAAACGTGATATTATCGAGTTGATATCACGTTTAAACAGCGCCAAGTGACAGTAGATGAAACTTGGATACATCATTATACTCCTGAAATAAAAAAAACAATCTAATCGGTGGACTGAGAAGGGAAAACATGCGCCAAAGGAAGCAAAAACGATTTTGTCGGCCGGGAAAGTGATTGTTTCTTGGGATGCTCTAGGGATTATTTCAGTTGATGGCAAAGGAGAAAAGCCATAAATGGAGAGTATTATGCAAGCTTACTGCAAACATTTAGTGAAGAAATCCAAAAGAAACGGCCTCAATTTACCAAAAAGATAGTTTTATTCCAGCAACATAAAACTCGCCAAGTGCGAAGTTTGTCCGAGTTGTTACTATATGCTCCCTATTCCCCAGGTCTGGCCCCGTGCGACTTCCACTCATTTCCAAATCTCAAGATAGAAGATATAGATAGGTGGCGGAAGGTTTTCATCAAATGATGAAGTCATTGTCGCCGTAGACCAGTACTTCGAGGGGTTAGAGTAAACATTTTATCAAACTGGTGTAATGGCATTCGGGAAGCGCTAGACTAAATGCGTCGTGGTAGAAGGAAACATTGTTTTAAATAGATTATTAAAGTTTTTCTTTGTCGTTTCGGACACTTATCAATCACCCCTCGGAGAAAGCCCGTATCATAAATTTTCTTTGTACAAGATTTTCCAACATAAATTTTACGGCATTTTAATGTCTATAATATTAAATCATATTTAGATGGCGCTTATCATATTTAGATGGCGCTTATCACTTGTACAATTAGCTCCTTAAAAATTTTATTTCTAAAATAGTTTTACATATCTTAAGTTTTTGGAATATAGTTACATTAGTTTCCAAAGACAGAAATAATTAGTGACGGTGCTATCTAAAGAGTGCAACAACTCTAATGTGTTTTAAAGAGTAAGGAATATTTGTGACTATCAATATCAAAAATAAGTGTTATAACAGTTCCAGTGACTTGAGTGTAAACTTGTCAAATTATTAACTACTAATGATATTGAATAAGTAAAGTACAATATACAAATAATGTGGTATTGCAAGGTTAACAAAATAATGGGGCGTGATACTAAAATAAAAGCAAGGATTTAAAAACATCATAACAACAGTTTTGAGATATAAGCTGTAATTTTCGTTCCAAAGCAAATGGGACGTTTGTTTCAATGCTCGTGACGCTGCGTTTAAGCAAGAGAACGTAGTTCATACCCACCAATAACATCACACATTCTTTTTCAATTCTATTTTTGACTTGTAATATTCTTAACTCAATACAAAAAAAATTGACAGTAATTTTTAAATTCCACCGAATTGTTTTCGTATATTTATACGAATTTTATTCATTGTTTTGTCTCTTTAGCGGATTTTATCGCGTTTCTTTAGATTTTCTTGTGGAATGAGACAGAATCACCGTCATGAACGAATATGCCAAAAATCCTTGTGCTGTCCTGCTATACAATAAATTTTAAAAATGTGTTAGAGTTATAAATAATAATTGGATGAGAGTATAATATATATAAATTAAATATGATAATATATAATATATATATATATATATATATATATATATATATATAATAAAATAAATAAATAAATATATATATCCTATTGTTTTTACTTTCTTAAATTTTCTTTTTATTTTTTTAATACAATAGGATATATATATATATGTATACTACAAACTTAATAATTATAGTTAATAAGTTGTTAAAAAATTAATATATATTTAAATAAATAAACAGATGCATAAATAAGCTGAAAAGGAACGAAAATTAAGTGCTGAAAATAAAATAAAATAAAATGATATTAGGACCGCTTCCCGGAAGCAGAAATTTCTTCACTAAACGAAAATTCTGTATTTCTCCCTCAAGCACCGCACCGTATCTTGAACTAGGAGAAACTAAAAGTGTTAAATAAAAATAACATGTCGTCGGCAATTAAAGAATGGTGTTGCTGTAAGGCTTGATGATTCTGAAGAAAACATAAATTGTACGAAATGTAAAAAACCATTCCATCTCGCTTGTTTATCGGTCACCAAAAGTTGTCGCACACGTTTCATGGTATCGGGTTGGAGCTGTCCCTCTTGCTCAAATAGGGTGTCTAAGAAGGAATCAAGTCCTGTAAGTAATATTACGACTATTAGGGGCAGTAAAAGACCTGATTTAACCTCACCGCCTTATTCATCAACAACGAAGGATGACATTCAAGTAACCGTTGGAGATATTTCAAAAAGAGAATTTGATAATATGATACACCGACTTAAAATGGACCTAATGGATATTATACACGAACAGATGTAGGTAATTAAAACAGAACTACAAGCTAATGTAAACGATAAAGTAAAGGTTATCGAAGACAGACTTCAAGAAATAATGGGATCTGCAGATTTTATTAATTGTATATAATAAGTTTGAAGATTTGATAAAGAGCAAAAACTAACAAAGAACGCTTAAAGTACTTAGAAAAAGAAAACGACAAATTTAACTCCACAGTATATGATCTCTACAGTAAAATTAACAACATGGAGCAGCAATCTCGGGTGAATAATATTGAGATATAATGTATACCGGAAAAGCGAAACGAAAACTTATATAATATTATAAATCAAATTGGCAAGGTAATTAAATATGACGTGGACGACACTAACATTTATCACTTCACGCGTACGCGTAGTAGTACTACTAAAGTGAAGACTAATAGTAATCGCCCCCGATCTGTTGTTGTGCAATTCATGAATCCTCGCACTCGTAATAATTTCCTCGCAGCATGCATAAAGTTTAATAAATCCATCCCAAAAGGTAAATTAAATGGCTGTCATCTCAACTTTGCGGGACCTGAAGCCCCAATTTATTTATGTGAACATCTCTCTCCATCGAACAAAGCCCTTCATGCTTCGACAAGAGTTAAGGTTAAGGAAATAGGATACAAGTATATAAGAAACGGGAGAATATTTATCAGAAAAAACGATACAACTGAGCATTTACTTATAAGAAATGTTGAGTCGTAAAACAAGTTGAAATAACTGCGGTTATAAATTTAGTTTAATTGAATGTATTCTTATAACTTATTTGACTTAAATTCAGAAACTTACATATCAATTATCAAAATTGTCGAGGCTTGCGAACTAAAACAGCTTCATTCTATCGCAATCTTTGTTGTAGTAATTATGACGCAATTATTTTAACTGAAACGTGGTTAAATAGTAGCCTAGGGAGCGGGGACTGTTCGACGACAGATATGTGGTACATAGAAGAGATAGTGAGAACGCTACTTTCTCGCATGGTAAAAAAAGGGGAGGAGATTTAATTGCCACAAAAAGTTACATAAACGCAAAATGTATTGCTAATTGGCAAAGTAGCTGCGAAGACCTGTGGATAACAACTGATGCGGTTGTATCACGTACTGTTCGTGGTTAGGCTCTCTGCGCTGTCTATATTCCACCGCCAGTAACACAATATTCCATTAAGCATTTTCTTAGCAATTGCAATAGGGTATTAGCATTAACCCACACACCGGTCTGCATATGTGGAGACTTTAATTTGGGCACAATCAACTGGGACTCAGACGTTTCGATGACTGTAAATACAATCTTAGCTACGTATCAACTGATATTTGAATTTTTGCACACTAATAATTTAATACAACTAATTAATATTTTGAACCCGCAAGGACGTATGCTTGACCTGGTTATAACAATAAAGTCTATAGAGCTTGATATAAAATCAGCTACTTTTCAGTACCAATAGACTTATTACAACCCCCACTAGACATATATTTATTTTTAATAGATCACATAATTTTTACGAAGCGAACTATGAAGGTATTTGTACACAATTAAGTAACTTTCCCTGGAACGAAGAGTTTAAAACATTAATTGATGTCAACTCAATGGTTCAGATATTGTATCTCAAATTAGGGCAGGTCATTGATAAGCTTGTTCCCGTAAAGAGAAAAAAGAACATACAATTTCCACCTTGGTTTAATCATAAGCTAATTTCATTATTAAATGAAAAAAATAAAATAAGAAAGCGCTTTAAAACTTATAACAATCGAATGAGTCTACATTAAATAGTAAACGATGTGAACATTTGGCTGTTTAATGTCATGGCAGATATCTGAAAAGTATTGAAAATGGAATTAAAACCAACTCCAAACTGTTTTGGTCACATTTTAAGACCAAGCGCGGAGGCTCTTGTTCACACCCCAATGTCTTTTTTTTACGAAAAAAATAATGCAACTAATGCCACAGAAATTTGTGAGATGTTTGCCACATATTCTTCATCTTTTTTTGACCCTTGCAATAATAACAATCGCATTAGTACTTCTCAACCTTTACAGGCCCTGCTTGAAGATTGTCATAATTTAACAATACCGCCAATAGCAGTTAAAGCTATCAAAGAAAAGTTATTAGGTTTGGATCTTTCAAAGAGTGCTGGACCTGATGGGATACCCCATATTTTGTTACAAATTGCGCCCCGTCACTTGTTACTCCATTCTGGCAAATTTTTAACAGATATATTTCTACAGGCGTCTTTGCGAAAGACTGGTAGATTGCTAAAAAAATACCACTTCATAAATCAAACGATAACGCTGATGTTAGAAACTGTAGACCCATTTCTATTACCTACATTTGCAAAAATTCTCGAGGCACTAATTTGTACGCATTTTCAAAGCTACCTAATGCTGTTCATCAAAGACTGCCAACATGGATTCATGCCTTCAAGGTCGACGGTCACAAACTTAGTCACCTTTTCAGAGTATATGATTGACGCCGTAGACAGGGGTAAGCAATGTGATGTTATATACACATACTTCTCCAAGGCATTTGATAAAGTGTCACATGGAACATTAATTCATAAACTATCTGCTTATGGAGTGACTGGATCTAGATTAACTCTTTATAAATCATATTTAGAAATCGATTTTTTTATGTAGTTCTAAATATTTACAGATCATCATCGCGCACTATTACTTCTGATGTACCTCAAGGATCGCATTTGGGGCCCGTTCTATTTCATTTTTCCATAAATGACGTTACAGATTATTTGGTATCAGCATTCTTATATGCTTTGGATGAATCCAAAGCATATAAGAATGCTGATACCCTAAACTACTATTACATTAAACGCGTACTTAAGGCGCCATTGGACTCTCCGAAGCTGCTTCGGTATATATAGTAACTAGTACACATAAGAAGGCGAGAATCCCCCTGCTCTTATAAAAGAATAATCATAAATAAGACCTTGACATATTATTGATCTGTAGTACATTCTAAGTATATAAGAATAATTGTAAATTAGTTTATGAAACAATTAATTAATTTATCAATACTTCTTTTGGAAAGTGAGTGAATTTAAATTGTTTTCGAAATTTCGGCAGGTATTGTTAAAGAGAGGATTGAGTTGATTCATTTATACATTTTATTCAGCTAAATGATTAAATAACGAGGTATTTTCATTAAGTGAAACAAATTATAATTTTAATTAAATGTCTCAAACTGGCTGTCTTACCAATTATAGGGAAACCATATTAAAACTGAAAAAATATTTTGTCAACTATTTTATTCGCCGCTGTCGCCGACATTTTAATATCGAGAGGACGTATACAGGCTTTCTCGTAGCATTGGAGGACAAACGAGGAATCGAAGTCCTTTTTGTAACTGCGATTGATTGTTGACATGCGCACAGTTTCTTAAGAGGTAGTGTAATGTATGGTGTATGACACTATATCCTTCTATGCAACGGAATTAGGCCGGCAGGACAGGGGAAGTACCGCTCGCTCACTTGATAGCGGCGTAAAGTGACAGTGTCGCTGTCGCGTTTCGTGCGGTTTGTGAGTATCCTGTGGCCCATTGTGGGGGTATAATACGAGGGCAGCGCGTCTGTGAATGGCCATGGGCGTCGGTACTCATCAAAAGCTATCACTTTTATGGCGCTATCATGAGAGGAACATGTACCTCCCGAATTTGCCTTTCACAAAATTTAGGTGGAGCAGCAATTGAATTTATTATTGTGTAGTGCACTTGGTCCCGGGTCGTGCCGGCCCGTTTAGGCTCAATGCAGCTTTCATTGGTTATCAAAAGCTCGTACAGCTTGCTTCCCCTCAAACAGAGAGTGAGCCGGACTCGCGCATGGAGGGTTCCGTCCCATTATCTATAAAAGGTATCAAATGAAATCCATTGTGCATGGCTCCCATTTAAATAAAAAAAATATCAATTTTTTAGTATTTGTTTTCATGGCAGCAACAGAAATACACTCTGTGTGGATACTTCAACAGTATAGCTATCACGGTCCATGAAATATAGCCTTTTGACATACAGGAGAACAGACGTATATTTATGAGTTCATAGAAACCCATGTGGGGTTTCACAGATTAATAAGTTCTTTCAGGGCTCAGTAATTCCATGTCGTCCGCATAACTTGTGTTGTTCATGCATATTCCGCCGATAACACAACCGATACCCGTTCTGCTGAGCTCACCCCTGAGCATGTTCATACGTAGGCTGAAAAGTGTAGGAAAAGTCAGACCCTCATTCTTCCATTATTGGTTTGTGACAACGTCAGATAAATTTGTTTTTGTTTTTTTGTTTGAGTTTTAAAAAGAAATACGTAGGAAGCAAAATTTGTTATTTATTACAATAACACTACTCTTATTTATTTAACTAGCCCGACGTTTCAGAAGCTTTACAGCAACCATACTCACGGGTAGACTGAGATGACAGATGTCCTGATGTCACAAATTATTGAAAGTACCTGAAGAAGAAGTCGTATAGTTGTTCTGATAAACGCATACAGTACTTGTTATATCTTGCTGTCCTGAGGTGTTATGTTTACTTTTTGATTAATATGGGCTCACTGATCATTTCTGCAACGATTCGGTTTTTTCTTAGACTTGAGTCACACAGACAGACGAACATCGTAGTAATCCTGTAAGGGTTCTGATATTTCATTTTGTGGCACGGAACCAAAATCAGCTGCAATGCAGAGATTGCACTAATTCTTACAAAATGTACATAAAGATATCTCGGACATTATAGTAGTATTTTATATATACTACAGGGGGACAAATATGCAATCGGCGCCTTTCAATTACTACCGACGCCCATGAACATCAAAATAATTATGCCGATGCGGTGCTTACCTTGAATGGGCCACCGGCTACTCACGAACGGCACGAAATGCGACACCGTAGGTGTCACTTTACGGCGGCATCAATGAGTGATTATAATTGATTTACTTTACCCACACTTAATCTTCATTAAAAACTTATAATAACAGAATCATTTAGCAGCCAATAGGCAGGACACGTTCAGAAATATAAATTGCCAAAAAGTTTCTAATTATTATTATCATTGTAGCTAAGACGGTTATTCAATAGAGAATCAGAATTTTGGAATAATTGAAAATGTTTCCTTAATTTGTTTTAACGGCCATACCATTAACTGAACGGCAATTCGGAGCAACAATTAAAAAGTTATGCTCTTATCCTTTTTTTTTAATGGAAAAAACATAGGTAGGAATAGGGCCTATGTTTTTTCCATTAAAAAATGGAATAGGGAGGCTATTCTATAAAATATATATACATATTATAGAACATGGGTGCATACGAGAAATCGGAGCCTTTTCACGACTACCGACGCCCATGTATATCCACATAATTACTATATATAGGCCACTGGCTGCTTACAAACCGCACGAAACGCGACACTGAAGATGTCACTTTAAGGCGGTATTATGTGAGTGTGAGCGATAGCTAATTTCCCGGTCGTGCTGGCCCAATTCCATAGGATAGGATAGGATTGCATAGGAGGATGTAGTTTAATGCATTATGCACGACACTACTTCCTCCTATGCAGCAAAGCACTACCTCTTCCTAAAATATAATATTACACTAGCTGGCCGACCCGGCTTCGCACAGATATGTCACAAAAAATTCACACCTCTGATTACATTATCGACTTTTCAATTATGATCAAAACATTATAGAAAACGTTATATAGCATATGCTCAGCACCCGTAATATAATACAGGATTCCAGTGGTAAAGTATTTTTTTCCGATTGGTCCCGTAGTTTCAGAGCCTATTCAATGCAAACAAACAAAAAACCATTCAAATCTTTATGTATTAAAATCAGTATAGATTTTATCTTAAGTTCCACATATTCTATATAACTTGTTACATTGATTTGAAATTGTTTCTAACACAGAACGAATTCACACGGGCCCCGCAAGAGGTCCGGGAAGGCTAGGCCGGAGCGATTTGCTCCCGACTACCGGGTTCATCCGTATTCTGTTAATACGGAACAGGTCTTGGGTTTGACAAGTGTCAGTAGAAGAAAAGAACCCACTCAGTCGGTATCCGCCGCCCTGCTGAAGTCGTACCTGGGCGGTCTGCCCCTACCGGGTGAAATCACCGGTTGACACGGTGAAGGCCCAGCAGAAGGCGACCGGCGGCCTAGGTCGATGTCTCCTCACGCACGGGTTAGGTGGCTTCACGACTGAGTGATTGGATAAGAGGAGAGACAGAGAAGCAAGACGTTATTGTGTGGTAAGAGAGAAGGTGACGAGGCGTGTATGAAGAGTCATACACGCCTGTCTAGGATGTGGATGAACGGCGAGATCGCCGGTATCCACGAACATTACTATTATAGTAGTGCAGTGATACCGGCGATATCTCTTCGCATTGGCGCTAGTAGGGAGCAGTATTTATGCACCGAACAGGTGCGGTTGCGAAACGATTTCCTGGATTAATAGGAGGACGCCGGGGGAACCTGTCTCACGGTCGTGTAAAATGGAGATCCGCTATTGATAGCGGTAAGAAATTCAATAAATAATGAACTGGCCTGGGACCAAAGTCCCGGGCCAGTCCATGAAGCACGTAGGTTGCGTCGGCGGGAGCGGGCGGAATAATCACCCGGTTGGCGAGCAGGTCGCGTCTGTTCGCCAGTCGCGATCGGCGCGATTAGCGATGGTGCGCGGCGAGTTGAACGGCGAACCGGCTGGTCTGGCGGCGGGGCCGCTTGCTCAGCGGGCGCAGCCGGGGCGACAGTGTGAGTGTCGTCTGCCATCTCGTCGTCGGAGTCTAATGGCGTGGCGGTTCCGAGGGCTGCTGTCCTCGGTCTCCGTCTTCTTTTCTTCCTTGTAGGCTTTGCCGGTTGCGGGCCTCGAGGGATGGGAGCATTCGCGGCTGCCATTAGCGAATGTGCTGATAGCGGTGGCAGTTCAACGTGGGGCGCCGGTGCAGGCGCCGGCGCAGGTGGTCTGTGGGGTTCACGCGTGAGCGCAATAGCCCCCGCACGGCGATTCTTCGCTTCGCGCACGTACACCGGGCATGAGCGGCTATTTGCTGGATGTGCGCCAGAACAATTGGCGCATATGGCTACTTCCGTCCTTGGATGTGGGCAATCCCGTGCAGCGTGCCCGCCGCCGAATCGCACGCAGACTATCGGGCGGTGGCAATGGGCGCTTGAGTGCCGGAACTGTTGACATCTATGGCATTGTGAGGGCCCCTTGTGGCCGCGCCATGCTGAAATGGACACACCGGGTATATTAAGGAACTCCGAGATTTCGTAAATACCCGGGATGGTGTATCTCGTCCTCTTCAGGGTGGCCATAAAAATGCACCCCGGTCTCCCCTTCCTGGCGCGTATCTGGCGGACGAACTGGGGCTCGAAGCCGAGCCGCTCCAGCTCCGCCGTGATGTCTTCTGGGCTCGTATTTTCCAGAAGGCCTCTTATGGCCACCTTAACGGCCTTTTCCGTCGGCAGTGAGTATGTAAACCACACGACGCCTTGTGTACGCTCCAGCTCGCACAGATAGTGCTGGATTATGCGATACTCGTCGGCGTCGCGTTGTATGAATCTAACGCCTTTCCCCGCTTTGCGTGCGTTTGGTGCACGGCCGAGGCGTTTGACCGTCATTGGCGGGTAGCGCGGTGTCTTCACGGGCGGGCGGGGCTCGGCGGCTGCGACAGCAACATCTCCCGTCTCGCTCTCGGCCGGTGGTGTGGGTCGTGACAGTGTTGGCGTGGATTCTGTTTCCATAGGCGTCTGCGCGGCTGCGGCCGCGAATGAACGAGTCGCAGGCGCCTGTTGGGAAGTAGATGTAGAGGTGGACGTCGGTGCGGTTGCAATTGCAGCTACGTCCACGTGCCTCTTAGTAGGTGGACTAATCGATGGACTGATCGATGGCACGGTGGGCTCCGGCTCCGTGCGCGTGCGCTTTGCGGCGGTCTTCTTCCTTGGGTCTTGCGGCGGGCTGAGCTGCACAAGCGGCGCGGGTGCAGGCGGCGCTGGCGCAGGTGGCGTCGGCCGCGGCTGGATCGGGCTCGGGTCCCTGCTGCTCGACGTAGAGTTGTCGCGCGGGGATGAGGAGGCCGTGCTGCCCGCGGAGGATGATGAAAGGGGGAAACCTCCCTGGCGGATTAGGTCCACTATTCACCTGTATCTCTCGCGGGGAAGATTCCTTTTCATTGTTTCGCGGTTGTCGCTAAACGCTTCCACGACCTGCAGGCGAGAGGCGTATTCTGCAGGCGTCATCTTGGAGGCGTGTCCCATGCCGGACGGAGCTGGTCCGGACTCTCCGGCGGGCGCCGCCGGACTGCATCCAGGTGGAGGGATCAGTTCCCTCCGCCCCGATGTCGGCAACGCGCTGCTGTGAGGCATGCTTGGCCCTGGCTTCCCGGAACTCTGGCTGGGCGGCGTTCTTCTAGATAGTGCACCTGGAGTCTTCGACGCGCGAGATCGAGAGGTCGACCTCGAGCGCGTCGCCGGCTTCTTCGGTCCACTTGGTTTGCGTGCGCCATCCATGACGGCCCACGCGAGACTTCACACTCTTCTTAAAAAATCGCAGTGCTAGGCGTGGACAACATCCGCGTGACCACTCGGCGACCGCTCTGGCTTGCACGGCCGCCGGGAAGCTGTTCGTGGTGCCTACAATACAGGTGACGCAATCACACTCGGTTGAAAACAACTTCGCGATGATTTTCTTTTTGTAGAGTAGCCTGGAAAGGTGATCGTCACGAGCGTTCTGGAGTACTCCACAAGCGACGAAGGTTGGGCCAATCCTCTGAAATTGTTTTTAATTTCTAAGTGAAACGTCCTTCACATACGGATGAAACGACGACTGTCACTTGGCTAAGGAACTGTAAAGAGTCTGGCGCACTTGGCTGTGGAAACTATAATGTTAATAGTTTTGTACAGTGCTTAAGGGCGGCGTCATTTATACTGATAAATTGTGACCTTTAAGTAGACTGCCCAAAGTGCGCTAGAGGTCCTTCACAGGTTATGGTCAATAGACATAGATATTTATATATAATACAAGATTGATATAGCTCCATTCAGCTATTTTGGAGGATGCATTAATGTGAGTCTATGTTGTATCGCTGGGGAGTCCTGTTGATAGTACATCCGGGCCACTCCACCAACGCGGCCGAATTCTCTCGTAGAGATTTCTGGTCGGTCGTGGTATGCTATTCACGGCGAGTCCGAGACACCTTCTGGTTCGCCCAGGGCAGGGCGGTGCGTAAATGACATTAGAATTTTCCCTGCCATAAAAAGATTGTATTATAGTTATCTTTGTAAATGAGATGACTGATGATTGACGCTTCCATTTGGTAAAAAGAGCATTATGTCGTGAACATATTTTGACATTGTTATGTTCAGATACTATTTCATATTAGAGACCTGACAACATTAGACATTGAAGTATTAGATCCAGCTCTTAGTGAAGTCACAGCATTGAATGTATCGCTGGCATCAAACAAAACCAATAAGGCTGACATTACAGGTGAGGCTACAGTAAGGTCATGACTCTGCGCCGCGGCTTACCGCAGCCGACTGTACAGACTAACGAACACCTGTCAGGGGTGTCACACATTACAGGTGAGGCTACAGTAAGTTCATGACTCTGCGCCGCGGCTTACCGCAGCCGACTGTACACCTGTCAGGGGTGTCACATTCCTTTAATAGATATGGGAATCGTAGATCGTGTCATTTGTACTATTAGTTCCAAATAATGATGTGGAATTTGGCGCCAACTCTCAAACAGAAACATACAAATTGTAGCATTAAGTTTGTTAAAGGTTGCGAAAAACAAAATTAATAAACATATTATTCTTCACATTGGAGTTATTATTTACAAGCGGAAAATTTTATCTGAAAAATATTAAATTATTTAAACAACCAGTATTTTCCAATATTTTCGGTTTGTTTGAAATATTTAATGTTTGTGAATGTAATAGAACCAATTATTTACTTCTATTAATTTAATCAAACACATTTCCAATTACAGAAAAGCTAAAATATTTTGTTTTGGGTTGCTACATCGTACTTGGCTTTGAAGTTTACCTAATAATTTGAAAAAAATCATCGGATCCTCTAGCATATCATGATCAAGGCTCCAGGATCACTGATAAGTTGTTATTATATGCTGATACATGTATAGGGTACATAAAATATCAATATTAAATACGAAAATTCTACTCATATTTATGATTTGCGGTCACATACATGCTTGTCTCTAATAAATATTATTATCAGATGCCAAAAAAGATAAAACGAAGTGAATTGACCTATGTATTATAATACTTTCAGAGCTCAACATATTAGTGGTGTCCACTTATAAGTGCGCCAAGATTCCTGTGAATCGAACCCAATAAGTATCCCTATTTCAAGTCACTTTGTATGTTTAGTAATATTCATGTTAGCTCTTGAGTTCATTTTTAGTGTCAAATGTCAGACAATTTATTACCCGAGCAGACAACCCTGGCACAATCACGACGTACAGGTCAGCAAGCTCGTCTGTCCTCGGTTCGATGTTTAAGTTACGCTCGATCTTGTTAGTGGCAAGCTCTAGAGTAATTATTGTAAAATGAGTGCTCGCTCGACCGTGGAACGTAAAAATGATAGATTTTTAAAGAATCTTTATTTAAAGATTTATGATAAGGTTAAGTCAGCCTTACATCCACAAAAAAAATATAAACTTAACTCTAATATCCTTATATATGGGTACCCTCGGTTTATGTTGCACCTGCCAAGGCATCAACCACATCATTGCCAACAATACCAACATGTGATGTAACCCATTGCAAACAAACGTTAATATTAACAATTAATAATGAGGAAAGCCTCAGTCCTAGCCCATTTACCTTTAGCACATGAAATCAGGCGAAGTAAGCCACTTTTAAAGTCAGTTACAAAGAGGATGTGCTTCTTATATAAGCCAGTGCTTTAAGAATGCCTATTAGTTCAATGCTCATAATTGGAAGAATCTATACGAAATTGTGACTTTATATTAGCTCTACACCACTCATTTTCTAAAACATAAATAGGAGTATATTTAATAAAACCACCACATAATCTGAACGATTGGTTATGAATAATTTCTAGTCTCTTGAGGGTTTTTGGACTGGCATTAGTAAAAATAGTACAACCGTAATCCAATCTGTTTCTAATCAGGCTTATGTATAATTTCTTTAAATGCAAAAGATGGACACCCCATTTATAACTACTAATACAACATACTATATTAATGTACTTGAAACATTTTTGATATGTTTAATTAATATCTTGATTCCCATTTAATCTGTCATCGAAACACACACCCAAAAATTTTAGGAATTTTACAACTTCTAAAATTATGGCAGATGTTATTCGTGACAAATTAATTAATCATTATACAAGGAAGCATTTAATTATTTCGTACGTTTAAATGTAATGCGCAATTTAAGTATTTGTTTACCACTCTTACAATACGTCCCCTTAGAAGTGGAACATTCTACTTATAGCGTGGATTGAAACTCTTTTGCGTTTACGGCTTATAAAAAGCTACATCGCTCTTTGAAGGTGTGCCTACATGCCTGTTTTCGTTTAAATGCTCCATTAATTATGTATCGCACTCCAGAAAGGAAACGTTAGGGAAACAGCGCCTGGCAAGGATGGAGATATGAGATGAGAACAGACTTTCAACTTATAAACGTAAAGTTTAGCTAGTGATTACATCAACTGAAGCTTTGAAAAAGGGCCAGCACGATGGGGGAAGTACCTCACTGATATAGCAGGATGATGAAGAAATGTTGCTGCGCTTTTGTATGATTTGTTAAGAAGTGCAGTTACCATTTTATGAGGAGTTTATGGGTATCGGTGGTCACCATAAGGCTTCGACTGCTTGTTGGACTACTTACAACTTATCGTGAAACAGGCTAGTTTCCGTTCATTTAGAATATTTGCATAATTGGACTTAAAGTAAGGGCAGTTAGCGCAGGTAATATATTGATATGACCAGGAGAGTTGATGTCAAGCCTAACTTCATTGTTACCGCCATTCACTATTTCTTAAACTTGCTTCCAAAGTGGAGTAGTAAAAATAAGAAGCGGTATCGAAATAATTTGTAACTGTTAACTTTTGCTGGTAAGGATAAATATCAGAGAAGGAATATCGACGCTGAATTTAACATTATAATAATATAGAAATATTATTCGTTATAGATAGGAATTGAAGGTAGACTAGTATCTAACTTCAATCTTCTTCTTCTTCTGCTCGGTGGTATACTCCTGACCCAGTGCTCATAAGGGAATTATCTCCCCTTTTCATTAATTAGATAGGAGCGGATAGTGTGCCTGATGTAGCGGAGCTAGCTCGGCATGATCAGGGTTTTATTATTTATTTTGTATTATAAGGGGGCAATTACAAGGGGGACGAGCTGCAGGATCCTTTAGGACTATCGATCTCCATAAACATTCTGCCTCCGAGGCCTTATAAGACCATCTAACACGCACACCGCACGCCATTTTAAATCGGTAACGGCCATAGATACCTCGAAAACACACAAAGAAGCGGCTTTTTGATGCATTGTTACGTAGTTCATAAAGACAATGCTGCATTACAGCCGAGTTTATTTTGACATTTATTTCAGCACTCATAGCTCAAAAATATTGTAGGTGGTATACTCAGAAATATATATATAAAATATATACAGCAACTTGGAATGAAACTCAAAGGGAAAAAGATCGCACATTACGTCACCGTAGAGTCTGTGGTCCGCGGTGCGACACAGTCGGTGTCTGTCTGCCCTGTTAGCAATGGTCCAAATGTCATTGCTAATGTTATATCAACGAATTCAGTAATTTGTACGATCTTATATATGTTTCCTTTGCCTTAGTAAGGGGTAATGCGAGATGAATATGGACAACAGATCTGCATAAGTCCTGATTCTTAATAAGTTTCACTTTTTTTTTAATAGAATAGGACTTATATTACTGTCGACGCCCATGAATATTCAACATAATTATTATCGCGATACGTTGCCCTCCCCCATTTGGCCATCGGCTAAAACTAACTTCAATACAATGTTATTGTCTTCGTAGAGACTACCGAAATGATCATTGCATAACATTATAGTGCACAAGTCTAAACGCAGACACAAATACAATATTATTTCTTTATTCCATTGAGCGAGGAATCGGATATAACTGAGGGAAGTCAGGTGAACGACCAATGTATTAAAGTGTATGTGTAGGAGCGGAGCTAGGACTCTGTGAACTATTGCTATTCCCAATTGTTAAATCTTAAGAAAACTGTTTCGTTCTGTTGCAGACCCTGTGCAGGCCCTGGGCCCCAATAACTGAGGGTGAATACAGTTATACCTGGACCAGAGACTAGTTATTAAATAGTCTTCAGACATAACTGAAATATTCAGATTGTTAAGTCAAGACGTCATCAAGTGAAACGTCCAACTCAACTGAACTGTATTTACGATGATAGCAAGTTCTAATCGCTACAACTCTATCACAAGTCAGTAAGGCTTTCAAAACGTCAGAATTGCAAAATACTAAATTAAATTAACTAATTATGAAATAAATAAATAATAAAAGAAACTACTCTAAAGGATTTTATCACGGTTTAATAAAGCTTTTTTTATAGTATAGCGACCCCCACAAGCGAAAAGTCGGTGTATTTTTACGACTATCTCCATGAACGCAAAGACGACCAATCTCCTAACATGCGCATCCAACCCATCCATCATGTGTCAAGTCCATTGCCACTTCAGCGAGGCTATTCGTCGCGTGATATCGGATACTTTAATTCTCTGCCTTATGACTTCGTCACGAATTCTGTACGACAGAGAAACACCCAAGACACCCATCAACATCAACATAATTACTACTTGTTGTCCTCCTTATCAACTTTCCCCCTCCCAATGGGCCATCAGCTACTCACAAACCGCACAACATGCGACACCGAAGATATCACTTTCGGCCGGTATCATGTGAGCGAGATGTTTGTTGTGTTCCCTCACGTCTCTCCTGTATGTACTCTCTACTGTCACTCTTCCATGCGTAAACCACAGAACGGGTTAAGATGAAATTTACCTCAGACATAGTTCACGTGCTGAAATAACGTAAAGTACTTCAGATTATGAAACAAGAAAAAGTAATGGTTCAATAGGGATAGATCCTATTAGGATACAACAGTGGGGCGCAGCCTACCTTTGATGTAATGAGGGGCCTAAAATTCTTTGGAACAATGAAGAATGAGGTGGTAGTTCTGCTGATAGAACCGATGATTTCACGGCAACAGCGTCTAGCTGGTGTTATGAGCACGAGTGGTCCTGAAAGGTGAATTCGACTGAAACGCGTAATGAACTACGGCCGGGACTTTTTAAAATATATTTTTCTATAATTATCATCTGAATTTTAAATTTTGATATATGTAGCCGCTATTTTGGAGCACCCAACTGCCGAGAACCTGTAAAGTGCCTCGGCGCCACTCATTAAAGGGTCTGCATGAAAACATGCTTCACAAATACTTCAGTGAATGGTGGCTGTTCGTAAATCATAAAAAGTTATATGAATTTAATACTATCAAACCAATAAAATAATTACATGAGTTTGTGTACACGTTCGTTATACTTTCACTTTAACCACTGAAAGCATTTATTTAAATTATAGTCGAGAGAGTCGTAAGAGTATTTTAACTTCCATCCTCGTAAGATTGAGTTTACTCGATCGACATCAACGAGTACAAAGTCAAAGAAATTGATGCCTGCCAATTCATGACGCTCTTGATGAAATAATATAGTTTCATGTAGTTTAATGCTAATTGCGCGCGTTGCACAGATTCATCAGCAAAGTATAAACCTCGTGAAACGCTCTTTCTACAAAGCGTGATCATATTAAAAAAGATTGCGTACTTTGTCTGTATGTGATTAATTTTCTTAAACTCTATTGAGAGAAAAAAAAAACTGTCTGCATGTGATTAATTTTCTTAAACTCTATTGAGAGATTTTGAAAAAAAATGGTTCACATGCAGAATCCCATGGAAAGTTTTCGTGTATAATGAAGGCATCTGCTTGATACCCATGAGCTAGAAATTCATATTTCTAAAGTGAGTGAAATAAGTGGTCATCCACTTAGTCATACCACGTCGTAACACAAACTTAACCAACACTAGAAATACATGTAAACAGATAATGTTCAGTGAAAACAGATTCCCGTATCAACAGATTCAAAGAAAATAAAACCAAACAAGAACATCGCATTTGCTCCCGAAAGGATGTTGGAGAACAAACTTTGTGAAGTCAATAACATTAAAAATTCTTCATTCGGCCGGAGTAATCTGAGCAGCAGGATAAAGGTTCTCGTATTGTGCTTGTTTTAAAAGAAATAATGTGTGGAAATATAACCGCGTATAATATTCAGTTAGTAGCAGGGCAAATTGCTATTGAGGCTACAGTGTCAAGGGATACGTTCCAATATACCAACTGTAAGTAAATGTTTGCAAAAAGTCTAAACTTATTGTTGTTCCATTGTAATCGAATTGGGCGAACACTACCGGGGAGTTACCTCTCGCTCTCATGTCACTGCCAGTAAGCAACGTGTCTGTACGGTTGTATTGTTTTGTAGCATATTTTCATCATAGATAATATATGTTTTTTTATACATAATAGGGGGAAGCGAGTAACCGGTGCCTTTTTACGACTACCGACGCCCAATAATATCCACATAATTACTATGCCGATGCATTGACCCCCCCCTCCCCCCGGGGGGCCACAGACTACTCACAAACCGCGCGAAACCCAACACTGAAAATGTCACTTTACGGCGGTATTATGCGAGCGAGAGGTACCTCCCCGGACGTGCCGGCCCGATTCTGTTGTACAGCAGGATGTAGTGTCATGTACTATGCAAGGCTACCTCCTCCTACACAGCATGGCACCACCGCTTCAAGAGAATTAAGAGATTTTAATGGTAAAGGGATTTTTGAAATGGATCTTGTAGTTTCGTAGCCATTGAATAGCAAATAACAAATCTTTCCACTTTATAACACTAGTATACATCGTCTATCAACAATGTTGTCCAGCTCGCAATGCCACTAAACATTTATGTTGCGTGACGTATGTCACGGCGTGGTAATGTTTCCTGATAGTGCGCGGATGTTCCAAATACCATAACGTCATTACACTCTTAGTTACAATTGCGCCCCGTGTGCGATGTTATTTAGACGACAAAGTACTCTATTGACTACTGGTAGCTTATTACGAACATTATAATGACTGATCACAAAATGTAGCAAAAGATTCTGTACTTTCTACATTACATCCGAAACAGGTCTTGAAAGGACTGCCTTGAAATGATAAACTTATAAAGTGAAACACTGATTGTAAGTCAGTCTTTCACTTTATAAGTTATCAAGCAAATTATACACTTCTATAATGACATTTAACACAAGATTAAAACAGAAAGGAATACACGTTCTTGAGCCGTAGGCGGTGTTTTTAATAGAACTTGCCGAAACTAAACCCTGCCTTTTTTATGATTTTTTTTAAATTTCTTTGACGTAATATTGTTTTAGTGTAATAAGTGTATAACTTTTTATGTCTTTTTATTGCTTTCTACAGTTTATGATACGTTATGTTCCTTATAACTTGTATTATAAAAACACCTCATTTTCTACAATCAGTCCTTGTTGTGTTGTCATTGTTCTGCTAGGAACAACAGTAAATAAAGGGTAAATCTTTTACCTGAATATAACTCGATTGTCGCGTAATAAATGCTCAACATAACTGTCATTTAAATGAACGACAAAACTGTTGAGCATTTCCTAAGTCATATATTACACAATTGTATCAGTAGT
Organism: Eumaeus atala; assembly: GCA_017140195.1. Lineage (NCBI taxonomy): Eukaryota > Metazoa > Arthropoda > Insecta > Lepidoptera > Lycaenidae > Eumaeus > Eumaeus atala. The sequence continues at coordinate 322,929 of JAFELO010001113.1, read as the reverse complement.
TAGCAGATCTATAAAGTTGGGGCTTGGATAGTTATGTGCTGAATATTTCTGTCTTTATTTTATAATATTAATATAATCATTCATTTATGTGCGCCGTGCTCTAGTGGTAAGTATCTTCAGCCACAGTCATGAGGCATAACCTCCCAGGTTCGAATCCAATCAATTAATTTTCTAACTGTCTGAAGTCAGGAAGTCGGCGGTGTTGCCCCCGTGCCTCGAAGAGCACTTCTCCGAGACCGTGTCGGTATGCCGTCCCTGCAATACGTCCAGCGCAGTTGGCTGGTATGTGTAGACAGGACCGCAGTGGCCTAGATACGACTAGGACGACATTATTATTGCCAAAATAATAAATTTATTAAAAAATATTAGAATATTATCCCATCCTTGATATGTTTGCGTTTTTGAATTGCTATTGTGTAACCTAAACCAAGTACAAAAAGCAATAACGTTGAAAACTGGTTTAATAGAAAAACATTCTCTTGTACATTAAAAAAAGGGATTTTGTTAGACAGACAATGAAACTGTAGGAACCAAAGCGCGACAGCTGAATAATAATAATGTTATAGCGATTACAATGATATATAAGGAGAAACATTATGGAAAACAAAAGAGCCCGTGGTCGGTGTGTTGATAGTAAAACTTTGAAATGCTCTTCGGCGTACACCGGAAGATATTAGTTCAGTAAGAGCTCTTCACCCAATAAACTTTTTTCAAGTATACGCTCAAGTTTCGCAACATTTATTCCGCTTGCAATATTGAATTCTAGGCTTAATTGAAAAAATGTTAACACTCATTACTTAACCATTGAAAATAATTCCGCAGGGCTCGAGGCCATCCATTACAACTGCCATGGAACACGCCCCAAATTTATTTACAAGAAAATAGGAGTAAGAGAGTTTGAATACAATGTGTACATTTTTTCTGCATGGGAAATCTCCTGAAGGCTGCCTATCCTTGTACTTCGCTCCCCTCTATGTTAATCTCTGGGAAACCTGTTACTCCCTCACACTCATCCTTTTTACGACGTGCAGTATGTAAGTGGACTTTACACATTTGATGCTTATTAGACTCTCTTATTAGTTGAAGCAGATACCAAAGACGTGATGTTCTTGATTAAATACTGTAACTCTTGTGAATTCATTTCATCTGTGAAGTGATTCGTCGTAAAGATTTGTTTTAACAGTCTGTCGGGCGAAAGTGATTAATGGTGACAACACACAGCAAGTGTGGTAACACTTGATAAGATGTATTACCAAATCTTAGCGAAGAATTTATTTCTACATTTGGTGTTCGGTGGAAGTTTTAATGTTTATATTGTAGAATAGCCGCTAAATAACCCTGATATGATTATATTTTTCAGAGTCGACTGCTTTTTGTTTCTCTTTTGATTTCTCTAATGAAGTGTCCAGTACAGCTTCATGCCACAAAAAGTATAATCCGGACGGACCAAAGAGTGTTACCGGGTTTATTCTATTTGCAATAACAGTTTGAATTTGAATAGATGGCAGTGTTCTGCACAAGGTGATGTTAATACGTGGGTCGTGCGCCTCACTACTCTCCGGTCGTGTTGGTGTGACACTCCCTATTACTCTCCGGTCGTGTTGGTGTGACACTCCCTATTATTCTCCGGTCGTGTTGGTGTGACACTCCCTATTATTTGGCACACAATAATGTTATGACGCGGGCAGATTGCTAGTATTCATGGAGGTGGCCGCCGAAGCTTACATTCGGCTAGCGGCTCATTAATATGCGTAAACAACAATAGCATCCCGTGAACAACAATAGCATTTGTTTACGTGATTTTTCTGACTGGTCAGTTTGTCTTATAAGTTTGTAGAAATTATGTTTTAAAATTTAAATATTTTATAAAAATGTAAACCACATATAGTCTCTTTACCCCCTTGTTGACCCTTTATAGAATGATGACCAGATCATACAAATGCCCAATACCGTTTCACTGCCACTTCTTACATTTCGTATAGCTTGCGCGATTTTTGCGGTCGCCGATAGTCACCATTGTGGCACCGTAGGCTGCTTAACATTCTGCTTATCTGCTGGTAACTTTGTTGCAAAAATTTGTACAGACCAATTTTGGTTCTACGTTTTAATTGAGCTTTCCTGTGGTCCTTTAATTGAGCTTTTCTATGATCCTTTAATTGAGATTTCCTATGATCCTTTAATTGAGCTTTCCTATGATCCTAAGTATATGTTAGTTTAATTCAAAATATTTCTTACCAAACTCTATCTCGAAAAAAATATCATCTCTCAGCTATATCTATGTAGTGAAACTCTTAGTAATTTTATTTTTCAAAACAATATTACATACATTTTCAGCGGTTTATAAAGTATACCTACTTTTCAAATATACTGTCGCCATAGTCTCCGAGTAACACCTCAATGACATACGCACGGACAGGCAGACGGGTACGAAAAAGTTATGAGGGTTCCATTTTTTTTGGCTACGGAACCCTAAAAAACAAAGCTTATACAAATTCGCAGATGAACCCACTGAAACTCGCGGATGCTTTCGGCTGCCACTACTATGTTGCATCTGAGCCTTATAGGAGTTATTATTTATCTCAGGCATTTCATTTATTTATGATAGAAGAACGGGCAATACGCGAGTATTGCACATAGTTAGTTTTTTCATAAATAAATAATTCAATCTCTTCACGAAAAATGCAATACGAATACATTTATTTAAAAATATATCTTTATATCATCATTGTTATAAGCTAGACAACATCCACAGATAGATATAAGCCACCCCCTAATTTTTAATATGATATCAATACTATATGTTACATATCCTGTATTCATCACTGACAATGTTTGAATCTATTTGTAAAAGAATTTTTTTATATCGGTCCAGTAGTTTGAAATCTATTCAATGCAAAGGAACAAACAATCAAACCTCTCCTCATTATTTTATAAGTATAGATATATATCATACCTGTGGACTTATCACAATGATTTGGCTTAGCCCTGTGCTGCGTACCGTAAGGACTTTTGACGCGGGTTTAGGCAAGGGAAACATATACTCGTACTTAATGGTTTTATAAATTTTATAAATGTTATACATTTCAGATTTTTCACTATAGAAATACACATAATACTTAGATAAACGTGCATTGCACGGGCGGGATTAGAGTCGCGACCGTTGGTGCAACATGCACATAAGTTTTGCTCACAAATTATGTCGCTTGCAAAAGTTACTTCACGCGTTATTCACGAAGAAACTGCGATGTGATGTACTAGCATCACCCTGCGGTTTCACCCGCATAACTCCGGCCCTATTAGTCGTAGCGTCACGGTACGCAGCCCATACACTTCCTCGATGAATGGACCATTCAACACAAACATATGTTTTCAATTCGGACCAGTAGTTTATGAAATAAGCGCGTCCAAATATTCAAACACACTTTATATTGTTAGTATACATTATGTCGTGTGACACTTGATGTGGTTGTTGATTAATGTCATATCAGTAATCTGTTATTAAACACAAGCATAATGTTATAAGCCGGTAATTATTTATATAAACATACTCTTACTTTAATCCTCATGGATTCCGTGGGATTATCATATACAATGGCAATTCAATGATGCAGCATAACATTGACGGTGCTCATTTGCTCTCTATTAAAAAAATATAAATTCACTACACAGAGTTGATATGACATCCTAGTCTTAGTAGTACTTAATGAGTTAATAACATTAATGTTGTCCTAGCCGAGTTTCGGTAACGGTGGCCATCAATACACTCTCCGTTCCCTCATTCCCATATTCCACCAGACCGGAGAGAAACAGGCGCATGACCAACGGCTTAACGTGTTCTACGAGGTTCGGGGGTGTAACACTGTCGACTGCCTGTCTTCGGATTGTTATTATAAATACAAAAATTCGAAAACATTATGTAACTGACTGGGGACTAGAACCCAGGACCTCGTGACTGTGGTTAACATGCTTCCCACTAGACCACGAGGCAGAGAGCCTAATCTAAAGAGCTAGTCTACTCATGTTGATGTTGTTTAAGATGAAAACAATTACAGCGCTCGTAAATTGTTTGTTCAGTGACGGCCAGTGATCGGCTGCGGTCAGATAAGCCCCCCCCCCCCTCAGCTGAATAGGGGGTGGGGCATTCCACCATCTGCTCCTGGGAGTAAACTATCACATTTATCACAGTGAACTACGTAATGTCCTCATTATTTCCGCGTAGATCTGTCGCTTTTACCCGTGTCTATAATTAATTGATATACTTGTGGTAATCGACTTTATAAGTGGACTGGCATTGCTGTATTCTAAACTCACTGCACTCGCTTCGAATTACTGAGTTTCACCTAGTTAATGGTAAACCATATTTTTTTCTTTCCAAACACAATTTTCATTTTTGAATCATGTTCAATTCCTGTCTGTCATTACGTCTGTCAATGCTCTACATACAGCTGTTGTAATAACAAAGGACTGCTCACATATAAAACGTCAGATACATGTGCATGTATGGAATATAGCAAAGGGACTACTCACAAGCTTATAAATAAAGTTGTTATAAACATAAATCTAACATATTACAGAACGACGTAGATAAATATATTTTCGGACCCGTATCAATAAACTACAAATACAGTTATCAGTGTACCTATCATTGTAATAAAGAATTAAACTTCACAGTAATTTTCTTTGCATAATAACAAGCAACCGGATTTATTCAAATCTATACTGATATAATAATATTCATAATACAATGCTGGAAAGCTTGTTTGTTACTTTGTTTGAACACGTCAATGTCAGGAACTACTTCCCCGAATTAAAAAAAATACTTGTGTTTAACAGTTCATTTATAGAGGAACACGACGACGAATAGGACCATAGATACGCAGGTGAAACCGCGGGGTGGTGCTAGTTGATTATACACCTCAATGTAGTACGGAGAATTAGAAGAAATGCGCTGTCTTTACTAATTCCCTACTAGTGAGGTTACTCGTACTCTTTCTTACAAAACGGTGTTGCGGGAGTAAAGAGAGATGTTCACTGAATGCTATATATACTTCTACTGTACACTGTAGACTACTACTAATTAAACATACACAAGGGAACTCGAGGCACTTTCAGCTTAACCAAACTTAAACTGCACTTGCTTTGTGCGAACACTTTATACTCGACGCTATCTCAGAGATAGTTCATCTGAATGCCAAGTGTTCTGTTGGCTGTGACATATGATCAAATGTAACAGATTCAACGAGCTGAAGTTCTGGGGATGATTTGTTTTTGTCGAGCATCGTTATGTGTGTCAGTTGTGTAATAATGATAGTTGTTAGTTGAAATGTTACGGCATAAGGCAACAACAAAAGCTATTTAGATGGACCGTACTTGTGTACTTCTCCACACAGGCGCGAAGTGATTGTGTACCTGTTTATGCGTTTGAGGAAAGGAGAAAAGAAAATAAGAGAGCTGCATGGCCGCTGGGGGGATATCTTCATAGGTATGCTCAATGCTAAATACTCACTAACGCCACTGCGAATGCTCTCTCTCTATCTTAAGGGCGCGCCCTTTGTGAGATGCCCCGGAATTGCAAATCACCACCAATGAAACTGTACCGCACTACAGACTAACCCCGCGAACTTGGGGTCACCGTCATCGCGCCTTGCCCCGTAAACAAAAGCGTGTATTCTCCCCCTGCACGTTCGTGCCCTCATCTTATAGGAACGCTACAAAGAGCAATCACCTCTGTTCAATTGGCTTCACCGAAGGTGTCCCGGTATACCCCGGGCTACTGAGTCTCACCAACATCACGGGGCTTTAACCACGGTGGGGGCTGCTTTGTCTCATGGCCAATGAACCTCGCTGCCAGGACTGGGGTTGAATAACAACTCAGTGCTAAAAGATGGCTACGCGATGTCGATTATCAATTAATTTACAGTATATGATTTTGTAAAATAATTGATGATCGAAAAGAGTAGAAAAATTTCAAATATTCAACTACCTTAAGAATTGAACTCGTGCTATATCAGTATTACATGTTTAGTGTAATAGTTAAATCACGTATACACAATTTAGTCACGATAGCCACATTAATGCTGCTTTACTCACAGCTGCTCGCGCTACAAGTAGATAATAAAAAAAATAACATAAAATACAAATTGAACCGCTCTGAGCTAATTTGTCGCGGGCCTTGTCCCAGCTGAACAGCTGCGTCTGTGTGGATACGGCTTATTAATTAAAACGAAATAAAAATATCTTTATTCAAAGTAAAACTATAAAAATTACCTTTTGAACGTAATTAATTAAATTTACCACCGGTTTGACCCTAGCCCTACCTGAAGCGAATCAGCAAGACAGACTCAGCGGGTCTAATAAAAGAATGAATAATAGACAACAAATTTACAATTAATATAAAATATACAATTTATCAATTTAGTACAACTTCTACTGTACAGAGACAGGCTGCAAAAAGCGTCTTATTCCCAAGGTGTAGTATCTTTTATAAACAAAATTACCTAGTCTTGCCATAAATATGACAAGACTAGGTAATTTAGAAAAAAAAATCTTTTTTTAGTTCCAAATAACATTTATTACTTTTACAGTGCGTTAGTCTAGTACACAAATATAAAACAATTAAAAATATAAGAATCTTACATTGAGTGGTTTAAGCTTTATGATCTGGTTCCGAATCCTGGTGGAAATACCATACTTGGTTGAACATGGTGTTATTTAGGGGCTTCACTACCTTCCCGAGAATGGCATATACACTTGTTGTCGATGTTTTGATAACTTTTTCACAAAAATATGGCTCAATATTTTTCTGTGACCTCCCTATGCGTAAAGATTCAGTATAACTTGCGATTTTACCGTCCTATTCATTTTAGTTTATCAGTTAAAAAGTTACTGGTACTCGTATAGGGTACAAGTTCTAAGTGATCTCATAAAGTACGTGACATGGTTTTAGTTGCTATCTTCATTTCCGAGATAAAATTTTTTGCTTACGGACAGGACTTCTTTGGATTATTTCCCTTACTGCTTTGACCAATTTTTTTACTGTTCCCACGTGGACGTGGCCAGATTTTTCTCTGTCACCAACAGAGGTTGTCTCATTGCAACTATTAATAGCCCCATCCATACACACAAATTTGACTAATACCAAGTGTATGGGGAACTTAAAAAATTACATTTGGCTCCATACCTACTTTTTGTAATGCAATCACAGCGATTCTGTATTACATCTTCAAATGAAACATGTTTTATTTTTAATTTTAGCAATACTTAGTCTGACAATAAATACTGTATGTATAGGATATTCTCTAAAATGTATTGAGAGTAAACACTCAGTATGCCGATTTTCTTAAATTTATCTCTAAGTGATGTATTAGAGGTTAGCTTGTAGGCTGCACTAACTGCACTATAGATGAAGTTACATAATAATCATCATCATCTTTGTCAGCCCTTATCGGTCCACTGCTGGACGCAGGCCTCTCTTAATGAACGTCAAGACGACCGACCTCCTGCTAACCGCACCCATCCGGTACCGGACACTGCACGGATATCGTGTTCCCATCTGGTGAACGGTCGACCAACACTTTGTTTTCTTTTCATCGATATACACCAGCGGGCGATGGATGCGAGTAGCAGGAGATCGGCCGCCTTGGTGTTCATTGAAAATTCCTATGTCCAGCAGTGGCCCGATAAGGGCTGATATAGATGAGAGATTATGATGATGTGTAACATTCACGTAAATCTAAGAAAATATCTGAATAGAAAGCCCCAGCGTAGACGTTAACATCTCATGAGGCGCTGCATTGCCTCGTGAGTGTACTTGAATTGCCCGAAGAAATTAGGTAAATATTAATGCATTCTTCGATTTTAACCTTTATATTTCAACTGTTGTTTATTTGGCCAAATAAATCTTATCTTTATTGAGTAATAAGATTCTTAACGTAAACGTATTTTCCTATGATTAAAAAAACTCATTTTTCCTTAAATTAACAAATGAAGTTATTATATATTTCACAAAATCCGATAGGTATTATTAAAACGGGACCACGTTGCTCTCAATTGAGGACAAGAGCCTCTTTCCCGATAATTGATTAGGAAATCTCTTTTGTCGAGGTTTGTTAAAAACATTTCTCATTTACTTCAGGCGCTCCCTAATGGTGTGATGAATATTCTTTCAATAGAGCGTCAATTCAAAATGTTTGTTTTAATGTGAAAGAACATAGAAAAGTAGATGCTACCACCGCTTAAGTAATCTACTATTAAAGTATCTTTATTGTTATTTACTGAGGAAAATATTGACTCATATTAGCTGTAAACACATGTTATGGTTTTTGTAACACGGAATAGGAAGAGCGTCACGCGCATATAAATACGTCTACCAGCTCCATATGCTGTGTTAAACATTTTATTCAATTGTAAGAGTTAGTGCCATGCTGGATATGAGGAGGTAATGCCATGTATTGCGCATAACACTACATCCTCCTATGCAACGGGATTGGGCCGGCAGGACCGGGAAGGTACCTTTTGCTCACCTGATACCACCGTAATGTGACAGCTACTGTGTCGCGTTTCTTGCGGTTCGTAAGTAGCCGGTGACCCATTGGGGGGCGGTAAAAAGGCGAACAACGCATCGGCATAATTATGGTGATGCTCATGGACGTCGGTAGTCGTTGAAAGGCTCCGATTTGTCGTTTGTCCCCCTATACTATAGAAAAAATTGAACCTTTATCGTA
>JAFELO010001113.1:272205-310553 GCA_017140195.1 Eumaeus atala | reverse complement strand
TATATATATATATATAAACGGTTCTATATTATATGGTTCTGGCTGAATATTTTAATTGATAGCACTCAGGCACTGAGCCGACTGGCCAGTCAGACAGTGCTTAAAAGCTGGGCAGATGAGCATTTAGCGTGTTTTCATAACTATCGACGCTCATCATTATTCGCTTAATAGGTATAATAAGGTAGGTGTAATAAGGTAGGTGTGTTGTGTAATAAGGTAGGTGTGTTGCGCTCGTTCCATCATCCCTTCCATTAGACCAGGAACTCCAGCGCTGTATGAAATGTGATGGCATGGCTGTAACTTTGCAATGGTGTCTAAGCGAGAGGTACATCCTGGTAGATGTCGACACAACTCAGCTGTAACAAGCGACGCACTACATGTTACCACAAACTACCCGCTTGGTAGCACCTTCCCGTGTTGATCGCATAACACTATCGTGTATTGATAGTTTTATTCTTGATTAATAAGTTATCAAAAAAATCTGAGGGCACATTATAAGGCTTGATGAAAGGGGCTATCGCTTCAGTATAGCCACTTGCCCACTATGCTGCTGATAATAGTACATTATGGGCTATGGAAGATAGTCGTACACCTCCGTGACCTCTGGCTCTGCAGGTATTAAGACGATTAAAACTCCGCTCTTATTAATCGTGCCGTACTGTAATTCAGACTATGAAATAGAAGATAAACTCTACATCGGCTGTCTGATAACTTTCCTGCCTATGCACAAAAAAAACTATAAAACATATCCAGAACATTATGTAGTCTGTATATAATATAAATAAATAATAACATCAGTCGTGATTGAAAGTACAGGAGTCACCGTACCCAGGTAAGTTACAGACTACATCATGATGATTGTAAAAAAAAAGGTTTTACATGATTGTTGTCCCAGAAAACATAAAAAAATATCGTATCGTCAATCGTGAAAGTGACTTTTCTTCAAATGGAACGCCGTCCAGACGCTGTGCTTTACCCGCGACGTGTGTTAGTTTAGACTCATACTGAGAGCTCCGCAAGTCTAACGCTTACTCCTACTCCGCAAGTTTAACGCTTACTAGGGGGCAAACGAGAAATCTGAACTGTTTTTCGACTATTGACGACAATGAACATATACATAATTACTATGCCGATGCGTCGCCCTCGTACGCCCCTCCCCCCCCCCTGAAAGGGCCTCACGAACCGCTTGAAACGGACACTGAAGATGTCATTTTACGATAGTATTATGTGAGCGAGAGGTAACTCCCCGGTCGTGCCGGCCTAATTCACGTACTATGCATGTCACTATCTCCTCATATGTAGCACGGCACTACCTCTTACAAAAAATCAAATGGAATAGTGAATTACAGTGTGTGTATAAATATTATGAAAAAGAAGTAGTGATGTATCAAATTTAACGCTAACAGAAATATTAAAATTACTTCAACACGGAGAAGACTAGTGGCATATAATAACAAAAAAATATTAATGGCATAAATTATGGATAATTTACTACACATCACTGGACTAGCTATTGCCTTCCACAGTCATGTTTCTTTTTCAATTCTCAGTTAACCTGCCAGTTGTGACTACAGGGGGCTTCAATGATCTACTTTAAATATATCGGTTTAGATTTCGTTTATTGCTCTTATTACAAAATTAAAAACGGCTTCATATATACATAAAGTGGTAGGTTTCAAAAAAGACAATCGTATGAGAAGTGAAAATAAGGGACGGAAAGCGGACAAACGTTACAATACTGCTTTATCTATGGCACACTTTAAATGGTAAAACAGTTTTTATAAAGCTTCGCTTTAGGGATAGATGGCATCTAGTTAAGTGGCCGCGATAGCCAGTATAAGTAAGACCAGCGTCTGGGTTAGAACATTAAAACTTAGAGTTAATCGAAACAAAGCCAGCGCAGTTGTCCTCGCAAAGTTCCTGTGGTAGGAGAGCTATAGATAGAATATTGTTAAATGGGAATTCTATACATTATGTACTCTATAATCACAAATATAGTTTTTCAATAATTGCTGGATTTAGATTTTAAAAAGCATTGATGAATCACTTTGAATTAAAATAGATACTGGAAGCTCACTGAAGTGGAAATAGGCTGGCTCACACACTCAATGAGACAGATGACTATGCCGACGCGCTGCCCTCCTTTCCCCTCCAATGGGCCACCGGCTTCCCACAAACGACACGAAACGGGACACGGAAGATGTCACTTTACGGCAGTTATTATGTGAGTGAGAGGTACCTTCCCGGTCGTGAAGGCAAAATTCCGTTGTAATGCAGAATGGCACTACCTCTTTCCTGCAGAATGGCACGACCTCTCTCTTGTAGCATAGCACTACCTATTTCTTGTAGCATGGCATTGCTTACCTCTTTCCTGCCGAATGGCACTACCTCTTTCCTGCAGAATGGTACTACCTCTTTCTTGCAGAATGGCACTACCTCTTTCCTGCAGTATGGCACTACCTCTTTCCTGTAGAATGGCACTACCCCTTTTCACAAAAAAGTGTTCGTCAAACATACAGGAGAGACGTGAGGGAAGACAACAAACATCTCGCTCACATGATACCGGCTGAAAGTGATATCTTCGGTATCACATGTCATGCGGTTTGTGAGTAGCCGATGGCCCATTGGGGGGGGATTAGAAAAGGAGGGCAACAAGAAGTAATTATGCTAATGTTGATGGGTGTCTTGGGTGTTTCTCTGTCCGACAGAATTCGTGACGAAGTCATAAGGCAGAGAACTAAAGTATCTGATATCACGCGACCAATAGCCTCGCTGAAGTGGCAATGGACTTGTCTCACACACACATAAGAACACATGGCAGATGAGCCAGTAAATTTCTGGAGTGGAGGCCGCGTTTAGGAAAACGAAGTGTTGGTCGGCCGTTCACCAGGTGGGTAAACGAGGGGCACAGGTTGTTGGCCTTTGTGTTCATAGAAAGAGGCCTATGTAAATCAATGAACCGATTAGCGCTAAAAACGACGATGAATGATGATAAAAGACATGAATAAAAATAATAAAGTAAATCAAATTACTAATACCAAATAAACTAGTTTGCAGGACTTTCGAAAGAGGAAGTGTCGTTTCGGAAGGATTTCCTTAATTTTGTTCACCACCGTGACATACAGGTTTGTGAAAGTCTATTGACCGGATAGGGATTAAATTAATGATCTAATAAATGTTGACTTCAAAAAATGGAAATATATTACAAATCCAGAGAGAGCGTTCAATAACTTCCATTTTGTATGTAAACCCACTTGTGAACTATTTACACATATAACGGCCATGAATGCAAAAATAGCTGGAACGAACGATATCACGTAATACAGCGGTTTCATTTTACTGCTCGCGTGCAACAACTAAAATATGTACATGTGTTGATCTTATAAACTATTTTAGTTCAGTCGCGGTAAACATTTTTCTTTTTATTTGAATGAAAAGTGGCATCGAACTCACGTATCCGTAACCGAGTTTCCGGTTCATTCGAGAGTTTTTTTAAAATATACGGACGACGATGACATACGGACCTCAAGAGCATGGGATAATCCAAGGCGAAACCAATTGAATCGAGGGGGATGTCCTTTGCACCCCCTCCCCTATAGGAAGAGTGGGCTAAAGAGCAGGAGGCGGAGACGCTCTTTGTACCCCTCTCATAAGAAGAGGGGACAACAGAGCAACAGGAGGAGGCGCAAATCTCATCCTATAGCACTGTCCCAAAGTTGGTGGGAATGTCCTGTCGAGGCATCGGTCCCTTAGGGCACTGACTAGCCGCCGAGGTGCCCTGATGATTTGTTGTTTCCGGGCACCTCTCTGGTGGCACCCTGGGTCTCCGCACCACAGGACAATCGCACCAACTTCGGGACAGTGCAATGGTGTGGTTCCCATCCTCCAAAGGTTCCTGTCCTCGCCTCTTTCCCCGTATGCTTAAGAGTCCTCACCCTGATCTTTAGTACCCTCTTATTATAAGAGGGATACAAAGAGCAGCCCTCTTGGTTTAATTAGCTTCACCTCAGGTCTGATTTCACCCCTGGCTACTAAGCCCCACCGCCACAACAGAGCTTGAAACTTGGTGGGTACAGAGAGAGAGAATCCTACCACTCTATGTCATGAGGTCTAAGTGAAAAGCATGTACGTGTCATACGCATCAGCTGCATCATAGGGGGACATGTAATAACCTCATGTCATGGCTTCAAGATCCAGCACAGACATCAACTGCAGAACAATGCTATGGTGGTAGACCACATAAGTGAGTAGTAAAAAGGGCAGCAACATGTCTTGAAGCCAGTTTCCTTATAGCGTAGGACGAGAAAACGAAGAAGAGAACATATGTATGTCTTGTTACTTTTGTTTTGTAAAACCGTCATATACATCGGTACACTTGTCATGCAGTTGCGTTGGTCCACCTCTCCTGGTCCCATGAAATGAGCCACTTTATATTATGCAGTCTTGCATATTGTCAAGTATATATATATATATATATATATATATATCATTTGTATCACAAAAATAATAATAATTTACATATTAATAACATGTTTGTATTTCAAATGTTAGAACACAAGATTTTTTTTTTACTTTAATAATATATAAATACGCCTCTCGAACTTGAACTAATACAGGAAAATGCTCAATTTGATAGTTTCGTCTATTTGGAATCTGAAGAAACGAATTGAATTATATGTTAGCACTCTGTAGTAGGGTGAAACAGACCCTTAGACTATAAACCCACATTTGAGTTGCTCAGTTGGATTAAAAATAAAATCTTATGCAAACATGTCGTAATGAAGTCTTGTTTAAAATATTCCGCTCATCATTTATAGCCAGATTTACAGCGAGGATACCATGCCACCTACTTTAGTTGTGGATGACAACAACCAGGAAGCAAATAGCCAGGAAATTCCTGAGCTAGAGGCAATGAAGCAAGAATACGTTTGGTGTGTGAGCTACGGGCTGCAAGGCATTTTTAGTGTTTTAATTAATAACTCTTGAAAAACTATGATTTATTTGTCTTATTAGTATTTGTGTTTTGGTCAGAGGTTGAATTATAAATATAATAATATAAACAGTATTCTAATATTAAACTAAGTAACTAATAAAATACTTAATGATTTGCATTTACTCTCTTTACACCTAAGGTAAAGTAATGATTAAACTTAATTCACAATATTTAAATCAATTGACTTTTTACTATATCTTATCATAGGCTACATATATTAGAACGTTATTTACATTTTTTCTACATAAGGTATTGCTTAATCAAATGTAAATCACAGTATATAAATCTACAGTAATTAAATGACACTAAGCCAGTAACAAGACAATTGGCTTTTATTATGTTTTAATATAAGGTATATTCAAATGTATTCTCTTCTTACCTACAATAATGATATTAGATAATGTACATATTCATTTAAACTGTTGCTCTTTTAACCTATGGTTTTAAATTAAATTTACATCACATCAGTTAGACATTAAAGTATAAGTATGTCATCATCATCGGCCAGTTGACGTCCGCTGTGGGACGTGGACCTCCTCCCTTGAGCGCCATAGGACCTCGTCACGAGCCACTTGCAACCATCGGCTTCTCCCACCTTACCCAAGTATGTCATCATCATCGGCCAGTTGACGTCCGCTGTGGGACGTGGACCTCCTCCCTTGAGCGCCATAGGACCTCGTCACGAGCCACTTGCAACCATCGGCTTCTCCCCACCTTACCCAAGTATGTCATCATCATCGGCCAGTTGACGTCCGCTGTGGGACGTAGACCTCCTCCCTTGAGCGCCATAGGACCTCGTCACGAGCCACTTGCAACCATCGGCTTCTCCCTACCTTACCCAAGTATGTCATCATCATCGGCCAGTTGACGTCCGCTGTGGGACGTGGACCTCCCCCCTAGAGCACCATAGGACGTAGTCACGAGCCACTTGCAACCACCGGCTTCTCCCCACCTTACCCAAGTATGTCATCATCATCGGCCAGTTGACGTCCGCTGTGGGACGTGGACCTCCCCCCTAGAGCGCCATAGGACGTAGTCACGAGCCACTTGCAACCATCGGCTTCTCCCCACCTTACCCAAGTCTTCAGACCAGTCATAAGTACGTGTGAGGTATTAATTGTAACAGATGAATATAATCATATTATTTGTTAGAATTAATAGCTTGAGCTATTATTTGGGCGGCCTCGGTTAGTGCTGCTGCTAAGTTATTAATAGCAACTGCAACCGAGGATATGCTTGCTACTACCTCTCTCAAGGCCTCGGCTGTCATTGTTTCGGCTTCCAATCCATTTTGTTCAATTGCAGCAAATCGGTTCAGATTCTTATCCAGTTGTTGATCTTGCCTTTCCCGAGATTTCCTAGTATTTGTTGTCTTACTGGACTCCGTTCTCTTTCGCCAGTCGAGGGGATTGTATTCACTGAAAATATATTTGACAACTGTTAGATCTAATATACTTTAAATTATATTCATAAAAAGGTAAAGATGTATAAAAATCATTTATTCACCTCCGCTTACAATATATATACTTTTTATAATATCTTTCTCCTTAGTTGAGGTAAATTAAAACAACATGTTATCAACCTGTCTCACCAGCTTCAGGAAGTGTCAGTGTATTTTCAAAGCTGCAGGTAGGAGTGACTGCCACTGGTGGAGCTTCAGCTATGTTTTCGGAGGTCTATATAGTAAGCTGCAACAGTAAGAAATAAAATAACTATTTAGTTTCATTATTATTATTCTAATAAATCAGTCCTTGAGTGTGGATTCTGGATTAATACCTATATGACAAAGAATCAATAAAATAAATTTCAGCCAAGTTACTCTGAATAATTTGAATTTTTCCCATTTTCTTTTTGTAGTAGACTTGGCTAGAGCGGTGCGCCGTAGACCCTTGGCAATGCCAGGGTTTTGTTTCAAGAAGTCTGCTAGTACCTCAAGCTGTTGAAAAGTTGGCTACTCATTCTTTTGACGAGAAGAAGAAATCTTAACATTATGTTAATATTTAAAAGAAAATCTTATTAATTATGATTCACTTACATTTTTGGCGATCTTGTACTAAAGTTTTTACAATAAACACGATAATTTACAAACTGTTTGCGAGATGTATTACTGAAGGAAAGAGAAAACAAAGGAACCTCTTCTTGGGCCTCTGAAGAGTACTTTATTCAATTACGTGTAATTTTTTTTTCACATGTCACAACTAAAAGAACCACTCATGGTGCTAGAATGTCATATTTAAAGTTTTTATGCTTTAAAAATAATGAGGTGTGGTTCATATCAAGCAATTTATAATATATTAGACAATAATTAATAATTGGAATCAAAATTTAATTTATAATACATAAAATTTCATATGTTAAGTTTTAATAGGTGATTATATTTCGCTATAATGGTCACACCGGATATCGATCGTCAACTCGATATCAATTTCAATTGAATCGTAAACTTGGTCAAGAGTACCAATATATTGCAAATTGGGATTGAAACTGTATTGATTTCGTATTAGTTTGAGATTGGCATTGAAGTCAAGAGTAGGCCAGCTGAAGGTGTGCTAGCCTCTATTTCGTATTAGTTTGAGATTGGCATTGAAGTCAAGAGTAGGCCAGCTGAAGGTGTGCTAGCCTCTATTTCGTATTAGTTTGAGATTGGCATTGAAGTCAAGAGTAGGCCAGCTGAAGGTGTGCTAGCCTCTATTTTTAAAATCCGGACAAATGTCCTCTAAGCGCCACTCTATACACACACGTCGGATATCACAAAATTTGAACTCCTAATTTGGACATAAGCTCCGATTCATTTTAGCCGTTCTGGCTTATTTTTTATAGGAAAGGAGAGCGGCCGGCAATCCAAGACTTTTGACTACTACCGACGCTCTTCCAGTGGGCCACTCAAAAAACCCACGAAAGGCGAACAGATAGTGGGGGTGATTGGGGTGGTGCCCCCACTCTCGTTGGGTGTGAGGGCTGATGAGGATAGGTTGGTTTACTGACCACGTCCTCCGGAGGCGTGGTGTGGCGCGGTATCCCACGTTGAGCTGATCTCTCGATTTTATTGTACCTCACGCACACTGAGACTATATTACTCAATGTTCTGGGTGATATAAGAAATGAGTCTTCTGTTCGCTGCCGTCGACGGACACAACCAGAGCGCCATCTGTTATTCTAATGATGTAACACCTACGTCCTACCAGCCCTTTGATTTGGCGGGAACAGATAGTTGTCACTCTACGGCGGTATCATGTGAGCGAGAGTTACCTTCGCGTTCATGCCGGATCAATTTAACATACTACCTCTTGCTAATAAAGCGTCTCATTTTTAAAATAAAAGCACAAGAGATTCATCGACACATTATGTGCAACAAAAGCGACAGTGAAAGTTTTCATTAAGGTCTGTGCAGCCGATTCAATGATATACGCAGATGCTTCAAAGGGGTTTTGTGTCGCTTGCTTTTATTAACGCTGATCCGCACGCGGCCGGCCGCACGAGAGCGGTATCTCTCGTCCCGTTCATGAGCAGCTACTGATATGTGAATAACGCTCTGAGCGGCTCTTTAACTCAATGTCATATTCTGATTTACCAGCAGAATATATTTTACGAACCAATTTTAGGGCAGAAAAGTTGACTAAGCTATACATGTGTGTCCAACTTGTTCGTGTAATAAATACGTTGTCGGACAGTGAATGGAATATTTTGTCGAGCCATATTCAATGCAGCAGATTTAAGCCGGCACGGACATGATACCGGCGTACAGTGACATCTTGTGTATCGCGTTTCGTGCGGTTTGCGTGTAGCCGGTGGCCCACTGTAGGGGCCTCCGTTTACTCCCCATAAAGGAGGGAAATGCATCGGTACGATAAAAAACACTTAATTAATTTATTTATTTTCGTTTTTAATATATTTTTGTAGCGGCAACAAAAAAGTATAAAATTTGTGAACACCATTTTCGAATTTAATTCATTTATTTAATATTTAACAAAACTTAACTTAATACATACTCTCACAATACTGCTTACGCAGTTTGACTGTGACATCTCCAGTGTCAAGTTGAATAATGTTATATCTACTTGGAGTGCAAATATATTAACTTAAACTATTTAAATGATAATTTTTAAGTTCATGTGTAAACTTAACTTTATTGTACTGTTTTATGATGTAAGCAGGCAAAGTATTAAGCAGGTAAGTTGCACTGAAAAAGGGGCCACTCTAGGTACTTCATATTTCCCCACCATGGTTCAAGCCTTGACGTGGCGGTGGGGCTTAGTAGCCTGGGGTGAACCCAGGCGAAGCCAATTGAACCGAAGGGGGATCTTTCCACCTCTCTTATAATAAGCTTCAAGATCAGGAGGAGGAATCGTTCTCGGTACCACTCTTATAAGAAGAGGGGACCTAAGTGCGACAGGAGGTGGCGCTTCTGCGCACGGGGCAAGGGGCGAGGATGGGAACCTCACCCCATTGCACTGTCCCAAATTCGTTGGGGTTGTCATGTAGTGCTGGGCAACCCCTTCTGTGGAGGTGGAGTTTGGTCCCTTAGGGGGCTGACTAGCCGTCGAGGTGCCCTGATGATTGTTGTTCCGGGGCACCTCACCAAGGGCGGTACTGATGGCACTCGCGGTGGTTTTTGTGGGTATTCGGCACTATCACCTGCCGCGAGTCCCACACACCACTGGACCCCACCCAGGGCCGGTGAAGGCGCATAAATGCGTTTCCCCGCGTCACCAAAAAAAAAAGGTACTTCTTATTTACTTGCCGACATCGATCTGGTATAGTATTTCATGTCGGCCCGTGAGTAACTCCTCTGATTGATATCCAAGTTATGAACTTGTTTAAATAACAGACTAGACAGTAAGCTCAGTGTTGAATCAGCTAAGGCACAAGGAGGGGCCTTAAAAATTAGCTTAGAATCATACGCGTAAGATCGACTATGCAACCAAATACTAAATATATTCCTGAATGTTAGTCAGGTGGCCGGAGATTTTCATCAAGTGATGAAGTCATTGTCGCCGTAGACGAGTAGTTGGAGGGGTTAGAGAAAACATTTTATCAAACTGGTGTAACGGCATTGGAGAAGCACTGGGCTAAATGCGTCGAGGTAGAAGGAAACTACATTGAAAAATAAAATGGTTTTAAGTAGATTATCAAGATATTTCTTTGTCGTTTCGGATACTTATCAATTACCCCTCTCACATTATTTTATAATAAATATACCTCCCTATACGCGCAATCAAATTCATTCACTACAACCGACGCCCAGGCGGATGTCTACCGCATTATTGTTGTCACACACAGGCGTCGCCCACTTTTCCTCTTCCCCTCCAGTGTGCAATCAGCAATTAAACCGTACGATATGCGACAGCATAACTCTCATATCACGGTGCTATCATTTGAGTGACTATGCTGTGCCGGCCCAATTCGCCTGAAATTCAACATGACAATATATCTTATTAAATTCTAATCCTCATAATAACTGTATGTTGAACATTAGTTTGTTAATCTTATTTTACACTAGCAAAGGCCTCGGCTTCGCCCGCAAATAACTGGAGCCAAACGGTCACCTTAACAAATTATGCACAAATCCTTTCTCGGGAATCGTCCTTGCCACTGGTGAAAACTGCATGAAATACAGAATTAGAGGAAAATCTATCACATACACACAGACAGATTTTGGGAACTTTATCTTGTATGTTGTCAATGATGCTCGTTTGTCTTGTGTGCATTTAACAAAGTAACCGGTCTCCTTAGTATTTGGATATATTACATATGTACCTTGGAATTTACATTAAATATTTGAGAGATATCGGCTTCTACATATAATTTGTACTTAAGTTGTGCCCCATAACTTCACTCGCTCAAAATATATTCAAAGGGCACTTACTTTCATACAGAAAACAATTAAAATTATGTTCTTACCGATCGTAATCTACATACAACTATTAGTTGTCATGTGGTGTACAGGCACACATATAAATTTCAATTATAAAAATACTTATGGTTGGTGGTGGTGGACCATGGTTGCTGTAATAACTGGTCCACCCGTGACCATGATTGCTGTAATAATTGGTCCACCCGTGACCATGGTTGCTGTAATAACGGGTCCACCCGTGACCATGGTTGCTGTAATAACGGGTTCACCCGTGACCATGGTTGCTGTAATAACGGGTCCACCCGTGACCATGGTTGCTGTTATAACTGGTCCACCCGTGACCATGGTTGCTGTAGTAACTGATCCACCCGTGACCATGAAGTAAGACATAAAGAAGCAAGTTTATGTAAGTAACTCCTGTGTACGAATATCGGTTACAATTGTGTTACGCGTACAAATAAGCTACGAGTACTTAGCTGAAGTAAAAGTGAAAGTTATTTTTAAATTTCCAAGAATCAACAAAAACGGCAAATGAAATGTTTTATTTATTTTCGCGCGAAGGCTACAAAGCCAGCCTCAGTAGCGCTCAGTCTGAGCAGGAAATTGAATCAAAGAGCACATTTTATAAAAATTATAATATTATACTGCGACAATAGTGTGCCATTGTAATTCAAGTAATTACTCTAATTACAATTCAAATCAAAGACTTTTCATAGTTGGTATAGGTTATATAATGGCAAACGAACAGACAGTTCCATTTGATACCCATACACTGACGGATGTGCTGCCCTCTTGTATCTACCCTTCAGTGAATAACTAGTATCACAAACCGCACAAAATGCGACAACATTAAAAATATTTTGCAGCGGTACTATGTAAGCAAGAGGTACCTCCATGCGAATCCAAATTTCATTTATCACTGTCCCATTAAAAGGCTTAAAAATTGAGGAATTCATGGACCATCAGATTGTCCATTCATAGAAGACGATTCATAACAATGTTGCTAGTAACAGTTGATTAATTTAATAATTATTTATTACATATTTTTATTAATTTCGCCTCTGCCGCAGAGCTTTAATACAAAAGTCTTCAACCAATGCGTTCTCCCCATGATGGCCTACGTGGCCGTAGCATTATGGCCTCTTAATGTAGGACTGGTCCGCAAGTTTGCGTTGCGTTTCTCTGTCCAACAGAATTCATGCCGGAGTCATAAGTTGGTGATAAGTGCAAACCGGTCGTATATGTAAATTGAAATTAAATATTTGTGGAAAGAGTATATAAAGTTTATTGATTCGGTCATGTAGCAAAATAAATCATAAAATACTTTACGGTAAAGCATTCATTTTCATGTTATCCTATTTACGTAAGGCTTCTCTAATTTCATCGTTTGTCGACTGCGACTGCCTTCTTAAACCTAAAATGTCACAGAAACGTTAATCATAGCTCATATGCATCGAGCATGAAGTATGCGAACATAACGTATATATATATAAGGGCAGGTACCTACAGATTGTTATATGAAAATTTTGTTGGTAAATATATTATCACTTTAATACGCTGATTTGTTAGTACATTTGTGAGAGGTGGTGTTATGCTGCATAGGACGAGGTAGTGC
The DNA here is from genome assembly GCA_017140195.1 of Eumaeus atala. NCBI lineage: Eukaryota > Metazoa > Arthropoda > Insecta > Lepidoptera > Lycaenidae > Eumaeus > Eumaeus atala. Next base: position 298,091 of record JAFELO010001113.1, on the reverse strand, counting down.
CATGCACTGTGCATTATACCACATCCTCCTTTACAACGTAACTGGGCTGCGACGACCGGGGAGGTGCCTCTCGCTCACTTGATACCGCCGTAAAGTGACATCTACGGTGTCGCGTTTCGTGCGTTTTCTTCGATCTCTTTTCCTCACTACATGTATGGATGACCAACGCTCCTCGAGTGATCTGCGAGTACTTCTACCCAAATGACTGCAGCGTCTCTCTCAGTCGAAACGCTGAATAGTACAGTTTAAGTCACCCGTCTGTGGGTACTAAGTGTGCTAGTACCAAAGGTAACGTCTGCATTTGTATTTATGTGGCTATATATATATATACGGACACACAAATATATGTATATATATATACGGACACACAAATATATGTATATATATACGGATTCGAATACGATACGGAGATTCGGATCATCCCTGGAAGGAATCGGTGTTTCCTAGTGAGGATTTGCGCTCTATCAAATCTAATGTAATGGCAGGGGCCTACTTCAGCTCACAGACCGCAGACTTTGTAACACGTCGGTGTTTCATAACGACTACATGTTCTTTAACGCGAGGCTCTAGAGATCTCTTAGTTTGCCCTCTGTGGGAGAGTCCACAGTCATAGTCAGGCTTGTGCAATTTCACTGATGGTTAGAACTGAATAATCTTCTTTGGCGGCTTAAAATAACTTTTTGTTGAAGCTCGCTTGAGAATGTAGCCAATTTCATCAGACACCCCTTTTAAATATGGTAATATAAATATAAAGGCAGGTAATCACCTGCAGTATTACTTGCTTTATTTATTTATTATGCTTTATTTATTTTGCTTGTATTTATTGCTCTACAGTGGTTGGTTTCACTCGACCTCTGTGGAGCAGACGGGAAACCTGATGCTAGTTGTCTCGCAGTACTTAATTGATATGTTGAAGTTCGGTATGCAAGTGTCGCTTGTCACAGATGCCTCGTGCTCTCTGGAACAAAGATTGGTAGATAACTGTGCTGGATGGTGATGAGATATACACATATAGTGTATAGAAAACATACCCATACTGATGACTGAATGTGTTGTTGGGATTACGGATGATCAAAACATCTAAGAAAGCTAGAGAATTGTTTGCCTCTAACTCCATTGTAAATTGCATTGTAGAGTTTATATTATTATTAGGTGGTTAAGGAACATGGTTACTACTACCTCTTACAGTATGAGGGGGTAATACTCTTACTGTATACAAACGAGCGATCGCTGTCCCTTGATGACGACCGATGCTCAAATATATTATATTTGAGCATCGGTAGTCACCACGAGCATAGTGGTTATGGAGACTTGGTGCTTCCGTCTCTCGTCATCTGAAACTTGTGTATTGTATACTTGTGTATCGAGTGGTGCCTCAGTCGTACCATATCACTTTATCAATTTAGCAAGTAGCAAGATTTACCAGCTTGTAGTTAATGACGTTATAAACTTTGTTACGTAATAATGAACTATGGAAATTAAGGTTAACTGAATTCAAACATCATTAAAATAGGAGATCCATTATTGTTTAAAAGCTTCAAGTTGTTCTTGGACAAAGTTCTGGAGGCCGCAAATAGACCGGGGAACTTTTAATAGAAATTAATTATTTTTGTTTCTCGTTACTTTTGTGAATACCGGGCGGGGGGATGCGCTCCGTGTTGTTTAACCAAATCTGGTGTATTTCATTATACACGTGATGTGATGGAAACAATAACACCAAAGTGTTATTGTTGGATGCATCCCATATCCGGTCAACTATTAAGTGAATACCACCCACAGACATCCATACAGTCGTGATAGCATATAGTAGAAAAATAGAAATATGTCGTGTCAGCTGTGTATCAGTAGCAGCAGTTAGCTCTGATGATTAATGCCATGATCCTAACGTTGTGCTCTATAGTGGATGCTTGTAGTATATCATTTATTATGTTTTTTGGTGATCTTATTAATCCATACTAATAATTTAAATCTGAAAAGTGTTTTTGATCGTTTGTTTGAACGTGTTAATCTCAGGAACTACTGACCTGAATTTTAAAATATATTTTGTGTTCAATAGTACATTTATCGAGGGAGTTCTACCTACTATGATGCTGCAACTAATAATAATACTCGAGTGAAACCAAGAGGTGATCCCAGCTTAATTATAAACTATCCCATAGATGTTATAAATGTGTGAAAGTGTATACTAAATGTTGTTATTTCACGCAAAAGTAGTGAACGGACCTGGCATAAAACTAACTTCTAATCCCAAACAACATTTATATAATCGATCTTACGGGAGTGAAATCGCGGGTCTTAGCTAGTTGCTAATAAAAATGTTTATTTTATCGCACATGTGCCAACGGAGCAATTGGGCCACGTGATGGTAAGTGATCACCGACACCCAGTGGCAGCCGCGACACCAGGGGCCTGCAGACATGTTGCCGACATTTCGGGGATAAGTAAGCTATTCTCTTGAAGATGCCTATGCGGTATTGGTCCGGAAATATCTAACGCGGCAGCTGATTCCATAAATAAGTAGTATGACGTATTAATTGGCTGATTGTTTATAAAAAAAAGTAACCAACGATCATGACGCAAAAATTCTTTTAAAAGTTCGAGTACTGTTTAACGGATATTTCCTTATCGGGATTATGTTTAAATACCGCACAGAAACATTATTAACGGATATTTCCTTATCGGGATTATGTTTAAATACTGCACAGAAACATTATTAACGGATATTTCCTCATCGGGATTATGTTTAAATACCGCACAGAAACATTATTAACAGATAATGATGGATGTCGAAACGATCGTTAACAATGCCCAAGTAATACAATGGAGTAGCGAATATTTGAAACGAAACACTTACCGATGAATATCTATCACTGGGTACAGTGTACATCCATGATCATTATTTGTCCATGACAAAAACACATGTTGTCAACTCAACAAAAAATAGTCAGGGTTTTTTTCTGCAGCTGCAGAGCTGTCTGAATCATTTGACTACTGCCAACGCCCTTAGACATCCGTTAAATTGTTAAATAGAGGCAACAAAAAGAAAAAAAAAACAGTGGACCAACATCAGCTCGCAATAGCAAGCACTTTTATATTTTCAACTCTCTGGTGCGGCATGCCCGAAAATAGGCAATCAACTAGGGACGTGTTCATTTTTTTACCTCCTGGGACGTACTGGCCCAACTTCTCTGCCACGCAGCATGGCACTACCTCTCCCTGAACGCTAGAGCTGGATCTCCCGAATCCATCATCTCCTGTCCTTAATATATCTCCATTATCTCGCGCCCTTACAATACTCTGTGCCGGTGAGCACGTAACATGTCTGCAACATCGACGTGTACGTTTTACTTTATGCAATAATACGTTACATATGAAGAGAAGAAGAGAAGTAACTTCATTCAGTCAGCTTGTCACTACGATACAGGTGAGCGACCAAAAATTGATGATATTAATTTATTCAAATATTATTTGCAGGTTGCCAAGGCTAACTGGTACACTGGGGGTTCTATGGTAACGGAAGTTAAGAGCATTGTATCTGATACAATAGTTTTGTTGAAGTTAAAAAGCATTGTGAGGAACAAAAAGCGCCCGTCCGTCAATACGTAAATCTGTCAAGCCTGTGTCTGGGAAGTCTACGAGGATCAGGCTTAAATTTACGTCACATAACAAAGTCTACAATAACTCGAAGCGCTAAAAACAAACTTTTAATTCAATGCAATCAAAAGAATCAATATTTTTGTGTATATGTTTTATAGAATCGCACAAAAACTAAAATGTTTGTGTACAAGCGGTAGACCCAGAGTCATACAGTTTGGCAAGAAGTAAGAATTGATGGACATATGGACATGAAAGTCACCATATAAGGGGTCCGATTTCCTTTTAAGGTACGAAACCCTTAATAAGATAAAAGTTATACGATAAATATTTATTTACGCGTATTCCCATTGTGAATGTCTAAGCCTGTATATTAAAGATTTTCCGAGTTTTTATCCAAAGATTGTGACAAGATATTCGTGATCCGGGAATTCACGGCTCAGTGATTAAAAATGATCCCGGTATTCCTAATATTCGTCTACGTCTGCTCTGTTAGCAGAAATTCGTGAAAAATAATGTGAAATAGTACATTTTTTTCATAAAGTACTAGCGCCCCGTTTTCACTCAAGGCAAGGCAATTTCATATACATTTCAATTCCATGAAAATTACTCCTCTCCTACAATTTACCACCGGAAACTCATGAACAGCATGAAATGCAATATGGTAGCCGTAATTTTAAGACTGATATGTGTAATGTTAGCGAGAGATATCTCTCCGATTTAGCTGGCCTAGTTTGCCTGCAATGCAGCATGGCACTACCTCTTGCAATATTGATAAAGAAGTGTATATCGATATATTGTAAATAATATTTCGGAAATATTACGGAATTCCTGCCCCGAGAGACGAGCGTCACAATTGTGAGCGGCACTGAGCACTGTACATGTGCGGGTCGATGTGTGTTTACGTGTCGCTTGGTTTACCAAATACCACTCACCAGCTACCACCCGGCCTGCCACTTACACAAATCTACTTTGTTACATTAAAACAAAATATTACTATTTGATTTTAAAATAATAATATTTGTAATAAAGCGCATTTAAATACTCTTATTTTATTATAGAATATAAAACAAAATACATGTAATTTTTTTTTTAAATATTATCAAATCCTAGGAGACAAGTCCCCCTGTACCTGTACTGTCGCAGTACCGGTTTCGTGTACTGTCATTCAAACGACCTGGGCTTCTGTCGCACGAATGCTGTAGAAGCACGTTCATGATATTGTATGGGTATGGGTGCATTATTACATTATCGACTAACGAATTCCGCGAGTTGACGATATACGCCGGTGTGTGGATACACCGTGACTATGGTGTAACTGTTGTGATTTTAATAAATGAATAAGTAAATGTCTGTAAATGCTTTCTGTTTTAATCTTTTTTGTACAGTTTTATTTGTGACTGTGAACTGTATCTTCAAACACTACAATTTGAACATGTTATGCGAGGTGTATTTACATAGTATAATTATAATATTATATTTAAAATTTTAATTATACGAGAAGAAATACACATATGAGCATCCGCGGAATTGGAATCCACGATCGGTGTATGCGGATCAACCTCTACCTCTCGCTCACTTATATCGCCGTAAAGTGCCAACATCGCTGTCGCGTTTCGTGTTGTTTGTGAGTAACCGATGGCCCATTGGAGGGGGGTGATGATATGAGGGCAACGCATGTGCGTAATAATAATGCAAATGTCAATGGGCGTCGTTAGTAATCAAAATGCTCTGATTTCTCGTTTGCCCCCTTATGTTATAAAAAACAAGGAAAACTAAACAATACACAAGATTTTGAAGACGGAGGAAAGAATGGCATCTCGTTTACACTATAACTATGCGACTACCCTCTGACTGGTTTTTGCCTACTTTTGATAGAAAGTCTGGGGTGGTGGTCACTCTTGTTTGCATGAACGTAAAGTATCAACTATGCTGTCTCGTTTTGGGCGGATGGTTGGTCGACGTTTGTAGGGTTTGGAGAAAAGGGAAGTAACACATCCGTTACAATTATGCGGGTTTTTATGAGTGTTCTTCAAACCCAAATATATATATATCTTGTTTTCGTTTACAATCTACTAGCGCAGCTCTTCGGTTTGATAATTATACTAGCAGTCAGTGCCGGCTTTGCACAGATATTTAGTAACTTGTGGCAAAGTATCTTTGATTTACAAGAATACAAAAACTTTGGTCTCGTAAGCCTTACACTTTAGTTGCCATGGTAATATATAAGATTTATGACAGAGCAGCGCCTGTCGGGACAGCCAGTTGTCAGTGTAATATTAATATAGATATGCCAAGAGAAACACTAATTTCTATTACAATAAATAACATTTGTTTGATTTTAGTTCTGGCTATCCTTATGTGTGCCAAATTTCATTCAAATCTGTTATGTTTACTTGCTAAGCTTTCACTGTAGCTACTAAAATACGATGGTCTCGAAAAAAGTTAATTATCCACAAAAGCGTGTACTTGTGAGCACATTCTTTGTACAGAACCTTCTCTTTGTCCGTGCCTCAGCGGGTACCACGTGCATGAGCTGAGTATGATAGGGATCTCATTTGCAGCGACTGTCTTGTCGCCTCCTGAAGTCCCATTTGATGGGCCGCGATGAGTTCGCTGAATGAAACGCTAGGGCACTGACACACCTGCGTTGTTAAATTGCTTCATAATGATCTTTCAACTTAGCGCGCCTACTTACTTTACTAAACAAGACAAATAAATAAACCGCGTATGGTTTATGGTAGAAGGCAGAAGGAGTAAGGTTTTATTCCTCCTCTGTCCTTCTATGGGCGTTAGTTGTCGTCAAACATTTTCCCCTACACGTTTCTCACTTATACTACAAAAAAAAAACTATTACCTTCTCTATAATAGAAATGAAACGAGAAGTCGGTGACTGTTGACTATCGATACGCATGTCTTTAGCAGACCACAGCATTTTCGCTTCTTCTTGTTTCTCATTGTCGGTCCCTCACTGCTCAGGACTGTGACCGCACGCACTGTACTGCGCCTGCCCAGCGCTGTGTGGCCCGCGCAGTGTACGGGACTCGACACGCACTGTACTGTGCCTGCCCAGCGCTGTGTGGCCCGCGCAGTGTACGGGACTCCACACGCACTGTACTGCGCCTGCCCAGCGCTGTGTGGCCCGCGCAGTGTACGGGACTCCACACAGAACGGACCGTCACAAACTAGTCGAAATGAGACAGCATAAACACGCCGGTATTCAGTGCCAATAGAACAGCAATACTAGTTTGTTTTCTCTACAATTATAAAACGGTGCACAAAACAGCCTCCGTATATAATGTACAGGCATCAGTGTGTCTCCAGTGCAGCACATAATGTACATGAATATTTACTACATTTTTATTCGTCGCGTCGCGCGGAGTCTTCGTGTCTGACTCCCACACACATATTCCTGTTTATTTACATATTTGTATACAATTCTTATACTATTTCATAATAAAATCATTAGAGCGAACTATGCATGAAAATATGTCATCAATCAGGATTATTCACTTTTATGGCGTGAGGTCTAAAAGAGTGGAACAGTAAACCTTTAACTGAGGATCTTAAATGTATTATTTCGTTGATTTATATTAAACAATTGTCTTTCTCAAACTTTACTATGCACGACCGTGCAACTATGTCTACACCCAGGGATTGTGCTGACAGCCCAGTTCCAGTTCAGCCTGATACGGCTGCAATACAGAAATAATAATATTTCTTGTAAAAATGTTAATATTTCTTGTATGTGTTCATCAATCGCAAACGTGAATTAAAATTTGTCTATAGTCGTCAACAGTCACTTACCAGCAGGCGACAAGGATTAGGATGCTCGTTTGTCTCAAAATGTAAAAATAATAGGTGTGTATAAAATATAAAATAATACCGATTTTCTTTAGACGTTGTAATGCGAAACAAAGTCAGTGTCGCGAGCAAACCGCGCACAAACACAATTACAGCATTATTTACATGATGTCAAACGTTACTCGAGACTTTGTTGCCATCAAACCATCATACCAAGATAATGAAAATCTCTGCAAATCAGCCAGCACATGGATTTATTGTTTTAAAATAAATCTGTTGTTTTCTGTGCCATGGACGTAGCAAAGCGGTGAATGACGTCACTTGCACACTGACTCTGTTAATCAAACGACACGGATTCCTAGAAAACGGTGATTGAAGTCAAATAATGATTTTGTGGCGGCTAAATCTATGGTTTCCTAGAAAAATTACAGCGTCCTTAACATATAATCGAGAGTCGTTGCTATGGTTGCGCATTTCCTACAGACCAGCTGTTGATACTGTAGAGTGCAGCAATCTGTGATTTCATTAGTTTGGCGGCTATTTCGCCATTTTCAGATAGTTATGGATATTTGACGACTATTATAAAATTTACAAAGAAGAATGAAGGAAGAATGAAACCCTTGAACAGAACGTAATATTATTGTAATGTTACAAGGAGGAAAGACATTTCGCAATCAATTATTAATTATTATTGTTAGCAAAGAATTAGCTTGCATTAGCTGAAGTTGAACATCCAATCCTTACTGGCACTGGACGCTCTCGAGGCTCATCACACATCACGTAATCTGTCAGCGTCATGATCTTCAGATGACGCTTTCAGCCAGGGTTTGTCTCCACCAAGCATCGACCATGGGATGCCCGAGATTAACGGGTACATGGCTGTGGCGGTTGTAATTTGCCAGGGTATGATAATTTGCAAGGAAATTGCGAAGTACGGCCAAGATAAATCGGTGAGCTTCTGTCAGCTACTAAACGTTCGCTAGGAGTTCTGAACAGGCATGAGCCATAAGACCATTTTGTAGCCGGAATTTAGGGCTGCACATCTGACCTCACCTAGGGACCCGGTTGTCGTTGGGATCGTATAAGTGCCGGAGAGAGACGTATATCAGCCGGGCCGGGGTGTCATATTTATTGGATATCTGGAACCTCCCACAATGTTGTCGGAAGGCTCGCGTAGTGGCTTGTGGCCGGTACTGGCTCAATCTTATCCTGTGTCTCACCTTTTGGTCCAACCAGCCCGGTTCAATAATGACATGTTACGCACGGTGCATAGTCTTTATAAAAAAATGACTTGCTTTATAATTTAGCATGAAATGATATAATAATTATCGATTGTGGTTATGAGGGTGATAATACTCATGAAATATTGCAACATGTCCAATAGAAATACTCTTAAATAAGGTAAAAGAAACGTTAGATACCGCGTTTGGAAACTGGTCAGACTGGACTCGCGCGGTCAGCAGATACCAATTTACTATCTTAAGCTATACTAATAACAGTTACTCGTAACATTAACTGAAAGTAATCGATATCGACTTCCATTGAAAGTGTACTTAAGATAAATACCTACTTAATGTTCTAGTTTCTATTATCATCATCAGTTCTTTGGATTAAGGACCAACTAAGACGGGCTCGAAAAGCCCTTAGTCCTGTACCTGATTTTCTCTCCTTTGTCTCGGACTGCCGTCCCTGAAATAATGCGGGATAAGAGTGAACTTATGTCTGCGCACGCATTTCTACTCTATAACCACGAATGTGGATTGAAAAGCATTAGGCCTAACCAAAAAAAAAATAAAAGCATTTTGGACCGATGAAATAATTGATGATTCTTCCTTGGAGTCAGAATATGCGTCTACTACTGTTTTAACTTACTCTATTGCTGTTGAGCTTCTGGCGTGCAGTAGTAAGCCTGTGTTTCATCCATAGCAACAAACTGATTCAGAAAACATATGTATCAGCTTCCAATAACTCCACACCGTCACGTGAAGTAGTTCATCACGTCCTGTTCTGTTCTAAAGAAAGCAGTCTACGAGCCCGCCTCGGCCCAATTCATTGACTGCGATATTTTGGGTTAGCTCGTTAACAAGAGATGCCTATTGTATCCGCTATCTCCCTAACTTTTAATCTGCGGTCTTCTATAATTAAATCAAATATTTTTTTAATATTTTCGTCAGGGCGGGGTCCACCTTTCACCCTATATCTACCATGTTCGAATACTGCTATCCATTTTTTGACGGATAAATAACACGGAGCGGAATCTTCTTAAGTACTGACCATGTGATCATAGGTGGCTGTGAAAAACACACATACAAGATTCAAAAATACATTCCACTAGCAGACGAAATGAAACACACGTTGCATCAAGAAACTGTACAAATAATCCCAATAATAATTTCATCAACCCCTCTTTTACCCAAAACACTCCATACACATGTAAAAACTATTGATATTAAAAAGAACACACGCCACTATGAAAATCAATTGTCCTTGACACGTGCTCAATAGTACGCCGCTTTTTAAACCCTATATTACGCACGCGCCAAGACACCTTACACACTGAAAACACGCTTCAACACGCAGTGGGAATCCACGAAAGAAGAACAAATACATACTTAAACCATAGCTCAGAAAATCAACACTCCCCTCACTTCCCCAATAAGTATAATACAAATCTGAATGCTTGGCCTAGGCTCGTACCAGATTCTCGATATCCGACCTTGAGTAGAGTTAAAAGAAAAACATTTAATAATAATATTAAACGTAATATTTATTGTCATGTAGCACAAGCCCAGTTCTATGCAAGAGAAGTATATATATATATATATATATACTTCTTCTTATATATATATATATATATATATATATATATATATAAATAAATAGATATGAATTATATAATAAAGAGAAAAAGAAGAAAAACGAAGAGATTATTCTTATATATATTATATTAATCTTCTTTAACAGTTTAATATTTACGAACAACGTTATTAAGACAAGCAGCACTAAATTATTTAACATATTATTAACCAGTTTCCGTATACCGCTTCAAAGCTTCTTTCGTTAGAAGTTAAATGAGCTGTTGAAAACAGCCTTCATCTTGTTTATGTTTGCTTATACTTCACTAAGTTCATAAGAAATTTCTCAGACATTTGTGTTGTACCTATAATCTTAAATAAATCTGGTTTTTGACCGACACATTTCCTCCTATTAATTTGACGGACGTCAAGGCTATTCTGGTCTAATTATGCGTAGATCCTGAATATTTTAGTGTTATAAAAATTTTACCATATATATTATACCATACATACACATTAAACAATCTAAGAGGAACAATAAGAGAACATCAGTCACGGAGTCCACTATACTTTTTCACACAGATGGTATTTGTAGAAAAATATGGTGATCTCCTTATTTGACTTTCTACTACTATAACCCTTTAGTAAAATGAAATTATTTTCGAACAAAGACGGAAATGTTGCTGTTGGTATACAAATTCACTGGATTGAGATTTGAAGAGGAAGTACGTTGAACACAATAAATTAAAATGTTCTTACACTTGATATTAAGCAGAAATCAATAGGTACAAAATAAAAATTTATCAGATTTATTATTTCCATTTAATTTTATAACAAATACAAGTATATTACAGTATAATACAGTAAATAACATGTGACGCTTAAACTCATGAATGAGGTAGGCAAGGCAGACAAGTCTTAAACTTTTAAATATCAATATCTATTTTTTTGAATTATAAATACTTTCAATTTCAATCTAATTTAACACCAATCGGTGCACAATGTTTTTGGTTAACCTGTCTTTAGCAAACACAAATAGATTCCACGGTTTCCCAACACGTGAACACGCAACATATAGTTGCCCATGAGAAAAACATGGATTTTACAAATCTGAACCACAAATGGACATTGTTTGACCTTGAGATTTATTTATAGACATGGCGAAAGCTAAAAGAATTGGAAGCTGTAGCCTTTTGAAGGCAGGACCACTTTTCCCTTGAACTTCCCAGCCAAAATGGTTGCTTCAAGAATGTTTCCGGTGATCTTTTTGATGACCAAGCGCGTACCGCTACATAATTGACGTGGATTCAAATTACGGAGGAGGATAATAGGGGAACCAATCTTTAATCAAAGATTATGTGGTGGCACTTCAGGGATATCTAATGAATTTAAAAATTCAATCGGAATATTTACACTTTCATTTTCATCAACAACAATATCGATTGATTTAAAAGGCATCAGATCGCCTGGTAACAACTGTTGTATCTGGAAGTTAATTTCGTCAACATCAACGTTTTTGGCTGCCAAAATCGTCCGTTGACTAAGCCATTCATGATTCAAATAATTATTCTGTATATCCGGGAAAATACTCTGAATCAATTCATTTTTATCCTGAACAACAGTGCAAAAATTGTCTGGTAGTGTAATGCATTGCGTATTTGGTTGCAATTCTATTTTACCGTTCCCAATATCTAGTAGTTGTTCTGAAAATATTTGTGCTGATGGATCATTTTGCAATTGTACTCGCATATTTATAGTCAATCGAAGTGTTTCAACACTTCTTCATAAGAATGATAGTTTCAAACATACATTAATCACATCCGCGAAAGTAGAGCGAGGTAAAACCGGTAAGGTCTGCCGGAAGTCACCAGACAAAAGTAAGGTAGCACCACCAAAGAGTTTATTATTGCTGTTTAAATCTTACATAGTTCTGTTTAATGCACAAATATTCACTTGAAATATTTGTGTGCCATTGCGCACTCATCCCAAATTATTATAGAACTCTTCCGCAACACTGCAGCTATTCCACTATTCTTTTTGATGTTACACATTGCATTTGGTTTATTATGAATGTCCAATGGCAGCTTGAATGTCGAATGTGCTGTTCGCCCACCATCTAGTAAAGTAGCCGCAATGCCTGACGATGCTAAAAATGTCTTACCGGTTCCACCGGTAGCATACAAGAAAAACCGCCTTGTTCAGCAGAAACAGACAGCATAATCCGATCATAAATATTTTTTTGTTCTGCTATCAGTAATGGTTCACTGTTCATGATAATTGTTGCTAAACTTCCATTGTCATATTGATTTTCTCGATGACGATTAGGTGATGGCATACCATAATGACTAAGTGGTAAATTTGAAAAAAGAACACATAAATCCTCGATCAAGACCAATGCTTCATTGTACATCTCTGGTGTATAATCTATGTTTTGGCATTGATTTGTTTGTCTAATTCGGTGCAATGTGTATTCTGTTATACATTTTTTATATTTTTCCCACAAAGCTTGTGCTTGCGAGGGATAACATGTCGTCAAAATAATTGCAAACAACTGACGAATGTTATTCGGTGTCGATGTCAATGCAGCATCAGCAAGCGTTAAGTCCCAATGGTTATCGTCTTCTAGCAATTGCAGTTCACGACATGCATCCTGGTATGTATTGAATACTGGACCATTAACTGTTCGTAAAAATTCAAAAGACGTTGGTCCGGGAACATTCACCAATATCAAACGTAAATAGAAGCACTCACGTTGCTTTGGATGTACCTTGTGAAGTCTCGCCAATGTCTTAGCTTTGAATATGCCTTTAATGGAAGAACGTGGTTTTCCTTATTTCCGTGGCTCCCATTTTTCACTGGATTTGTTCCCTGTGAAATAACGTGGAACATCTCCAAACACCAGTGTCTTCGCGAACTGGCCAAAAACATCAAGTTGTTGACACAATGTAAAAGAATCAGTTACAGTCGTTTTCGGAGCTTCGAACGCTCTTTGGAGAACATTTTCTTCAGTGAAGTATACACGTTGACCGTTTTCAAGATGTATTGCCAGATGCTGGACAGCAGGATTTCTATCGTGGATGGGAAAGCTGAGAATATGCCAAATAGCTTCATTGCTGCTAATGTATCTGCCCATTTGGTGTCGTGCTATTTCGTCATTTTATTTATGTTTTGTACTTCAAATATGGCCAAATCACTGCTTTTGTTTACATATTTACAAATATACTTAATTGATTTAACTGAGCTGCAAAGCTCAACATTGATATGAGCGTTGTAAGTTTTTGAAAGCAGTGGTGAGTATGGTACCACCCACTGATTATCAAACTCAACTTGATTTGGAAATTTCGGCAGTCGCATTGCAAATGTGTGGCCAACATTCTCAGTATTTTTGCGGCGATACATTGTATAACCATCAATATCCGTGATCGTGATGAAGTTTTTTTACATTTTCCATTTTCCACGCACGATGACGTCATGTTGAAAGCACCGCATGGCCAATTCTTGATCAATTAATGGGTCTGGAATTTCGGCTGGAATTATTTTATCGATTTCTTCAGGACGGATTCTATCTTTAAGCAAAACCAAAATGTGGGCATGAGGTAAACCTCGCTTTTGCCACTCTATCGTATACAGCCAACAACGTGTGATACCAAAAATTGAATATTAAACAATAAAATCAATTAAGGATTTCAATTTTTGTTTAAACACACGTGCAGTTAAATCATGAAGATGAATGGCTTGTTGTCCTGGCAATAGTAAAGTTTGTATCTCTTCCCAATTCGGATTACATGTGAATGTAGTAAATAAATCCGGTCGGTCGTAATGACGTATGTAAGTCATCGCATCTTGTATGTATTCCTGCATGTTCCGTGGACTGTCAATGTAGCTTAAAGGTAAAATGAAAGCATTACCGATGTCATTGGGATTTAAATTTCCATCGATGTTTCCAGCAACAGCATCTCGTAAGTAAATATATTCTTCCGATAGTAGTTTTGCCCGGTTGAATCGAAGGAATCGCAAGCGTTCGCGTTGATGGAATAGCTGACGATATCGAAGGATATAATTGTCTTGATGTTGTCTAACCATTATTCGGTGTGCGTAGTAGTTCATTGAGCTAACTTTATTATTTCTGTAATCACCTAAAAAAATAAAATGCAATACGAAATTAAAATCTATACATACAGTAAGAAAGTAAATAGATAATTGTCTAATTTTGTAGTGCGTCATATGAACGGTGTAGATCCGAAATCGTACTGACAGTGTTGCCTCGTGGTGTAATTTTTATAGATATTTTGTCAACTGGATCACCAACCATGATAACAGCAAGCTCAGCGACAATTGCAGCGTTAAATCTACCAGCATGTTCACCTAATGGTACTTTGTCGGCTTTTATGACGATTTGATAATTGTCATTTTGCAGTCGTGGCGAAACTCTTTTGATCAATTGAATTAGTTGATTGTGATCTTCCAAAAAATTTTCCAGTAATATCACAATTGCTCTATCCTCTACTTGTTCAATAAAATTATACAAGCACCGAGTCGCCACGCGCTCTTCACAATCGCCCATAAAATAAGTTTGAAGAAATTTCGGGTTGTTATCAGGCATTGGCATCAGTGATCCGATTTTATGGTACACCTGACCTTGAATTTTGAACGTAGTTTCAAAATTACGTCCATCGGATGCACGATCGCAAATTTAGCTGCCCCAAATGACGTCATTTGGAAGCTAGGATTAGATTTGCGTATTTCACGCAAAAAATATTTGGAATCATCTGAATTGCCAATAAGAAGGGATAATAAAGTCTTCGGCGGAGCGGGTAGAGGTGACAGCACAACTTTTCCTGATGCGCAGCACATGCCAGCTGCTTCATTCCGAAATTTCAATGCCTGACAATATTGACATACTTTATCCGTTCCACCGATAGCAATTTTTGAATGCGCTGAGTAGTTAATATCTGGTGCATATTCAAAGGCAAGCCGAACGAATGATGCACGTGTTAATGAGCGGCTGATCCGTTGCCTTTGTCGATCTAGCACTCGCACTGTAGCTATGTTTCGTTATCGTGCAGCTCTTGTTCTCGTAATATTCTGTTGCAGACGTTCGTCACGCTGTTCTTGAGATTCTTGTGCACGACTTTCTGCAGTCCTGATTCTTTGAGCTGCATTTCTTGTTTCGATTTGTTCTGGTAATTGCTGAGCTCTCTCAACACGTTTGCGTCGTGACCATTTGCTGCTCGCGTTGTTGAGGTTAGATTTTTTCGGTGGCATTTGACTGAAAATAATAATTTAATCGTTTAAATGTTAGAAAGAGGAACTGAAAAACATGTTATCATAGCACATTGAAATAATAAGTGCAAAATAATTTTCAATGGAGTTTAAATAAAAATAATATAAAAAATTTTGTACGATTATTGAAAAAGTGTGGGGAGCTTTGTGCCATTTTCTCATTGATATATTAATTAAATTTTATAAAACTATGTGATATTACTTACATGTGTAAACTGAAATTATTGTTCCTGTGTTCCTACTGTGGCTATGTCTCGTCTCCTGCTGCTCTTGTTCTTACGATATTCTCTTGAAGATGTTCGTTACACTGAGCTTCTTGTGCATGACCTTCTGCTGTCCTGATTCTTTGAGCTGGATTTCTTGATTCAATTTGTTCTGCCATTTGTAAAAATTACATAGAGGAAAACCGAGTTGTTACCGTAACACGTATTCATAAACCCAGTTTGTGGCACATTTATAACAATATAAACATAATATGCGACTGGAATACAAACTCTGATCACATTTTCTATTTGCACCGTCTCTGGATCGTTTTGTTCTATATTTTATGCACTGCTTACGCCAATGAGCGTGATGTAGCGCTTGAAGAGATGTAGTGGCACTTTGCGTTATATTTTTGCTTTATATAGACACTAGCAACACCCCTTGGTTTTGCCCGCGAGAAGAGTCGAATTTCCATAAATGCTGACACACGTATCGATTAAATAGTAATTAAAATTCAGGAGACAAGATTTCATGCTTCTGTGTTCAAAAATGAGGTACTACTAAACTAACATTTTATATGCGAAATGTCAACCCCTAATTCAACTCTTAGGGGTAAAATATCGAGAAACGCTTAAATAAGCAACTTATTATTTTTACTCACTAGCCCAAAAAAAACTGAAAATGAAGAAATTCTATACAAAACTTCAACCCCTATTTTATACTTTAGGGGTAGATAGACATTCCAAATTTTTTTTATTCGTGTGTGTCTACTCCGACCGTACTCGCCAAATTTTGAGGCCGTTTCTAATATTATCCTCATTGTTAAATTATAATCATATCATACTCGTAGCATGTTAAACACAAGCCTGTTGTGAAAATTACTACATTATATTGAGTATTTTAAGTGGGTGTGTTGAGATTGGCAAGTCAATGTATGTCTGTATAATTTCTCTATAAACTTCTCAAAAAACAGAAATTGATAAGATATCATTTAAAATTTAAATCACGTATATTCCATATTATCGCACCAAGCGCATCATGTTTTATGAATATTCATAAAATACTTCTTGAGATATGAACCTAAACCTCAACCCGACTGCAAAGCCTTGTGTGCTTCTCTGATAACGCCAGCCCGTCTTGCTGAGTACAATTAAACCAACCTTAACGACTTTTATCTCATCACGTAATAATAATAATAATAATAATCATGTACTCGAACAGTTTGACTGTTTTGTATAACATAGAACAAGTTCTATAGTAAGCATCTTTCATTGTGTTTGTCCATTGTAAGTAATAACATTCTCGTACATAGAAAACTCATTTTTATACAGATCATGTCGCCAACCTAACAAGTATTGTAATGTTTCATTTTAACTATTGGCCTAACTACTTAGTTGTAATATGATTTGATTCTTTTTATTTTTTTCTTTCTTGTTCAATTTGTTTAAAAGACACACTAAATATTAATTTTAAGCTGATTTGTACAAATACAATTTGTTTCTCCATTGAATAATAAAAAATATCAATAGATTTCTTATATACATAATAAATAGCAATATAATTTGCTAATGATAAATTATTAAACAGTTTGCACGTTATAACCATGGAGATACAATGAACAATTAATTAGTTATTGATACAGACACACAGCGCAGTTGACATGTGTCATTAATCAACAATGTTTTTAATGACACATGTCAACTGTGTGCTTTATCAATGTCAGTCCGCTACCACCTTTTCCCACCAAGCAACTTTAAGTGCATTTGTATTCTCACCGTGTAAATATTCATGTAGCAATATAGCAGGTAAAGCTGTTCCTTGCAATAGTAAGTTATTTGTCAAACCATTTAGGGTTTGACAAATAACTAACTATTTCCAGTCCGTCCTAGCTGCACACAGATATTTAATGAGATGTCGCATTTATTTACAAAAGAGCCTCAGTGGTCTAGTGATTAGCACTGGGGACCCGCTCGACGAATGAGTTTTCCTAACTTCAGTACATTTTCTGAGTGCTCTTACGGTGTTAGAAGACACCGTGAGGCAACACGGATTCGTATGTTCGAATTCGACCTAACCTAGAATTGGGCTTAGTTTCCCTTCGGAGTTACTGAGTTCAGGTGGCTGTCGCTCTGTGTAAAAACTAGCGCCCTCGTCATAGCCATCCCCGGCATCATCTGGTACAGAAGGGGGATAAGGCTAGGAAGAAGAAGATCGCATTGATCTACAAAAATATAAAAGTTATGAATTTTATTACGATCACGCAAATATAACACATTATAACGAAACAATGAATTCCGCAAGCAAGTGGACGGCGTAGCGATGGGTTCACCAGTATTCGCCGTTACCGAAGACATTTTCATGGAAAACTTAGGTGCATCAAGCGAGCTTCAAGATAACTCATTTTAAGCCGCCAAAAAAGGTTTGTAAATTCTTACCACCAGTGAAATGCCACATTGGCATACAAGACGCAGTAGTATATAAACTGATTTGTGACTGTGGTCTCTCTTATATAGGACAACAAAATGATCAATCAAAACTCGCGTCAAAGAACATATACCATACTATAAACACCACCGCGTAACTAAATCTGCAGTCTACGAACACATTTAGATTGGCGCCTGTCATTACGTTATAGTTGATACGGCACAAATCCTCGCAAAGGAACACAGATTCCGTCCTAGGATGACCCGTGAGGCGATTGAAATTTAAAAAAATCCAAATTTCAATACGGAAGATGGCTGGGTGCTTCCTTCTGCTTGGAACCCAGTTATAAACATAATAAAACGTTACACTTAACAGCTGCATGATAAAATAAGCGCATTAATCGGATCAAATAATTAATTATGTAAAATCTCAGGGTGTTTTTAATAATTTATGACATCTGAATATTTGTTATCACAGTCCACCCGTGTCCGTGGTAGCTGTACAGCTTCTGAAACCGTTATAAAATCACAGAAAGTACTATTATAATTATGATTTTTAATTTCCGCCTCGTACACATTACACGTTAATTACAATAACGACAAATAAAATTGTGGACTGAACAACGTCTATAAGGAAAGCAAGTAGTAAATAGTATCTGTAGTGAAATAAGGATTTGCGTTGATATTTTTCCACATTTTAATAACATTATCGAAATTTTCATAATAATCAGGAAGTATTTCAAAATTGTATATATTCGTCACAGATAATTTATCCTACATTATATGTAATGAACACATTACCTACATTATCTAATGGTACAATAATTTCTCAAATCCGTGCAGTTGTATTGGAGCATTGCAAACAAAAAACAAACAAACATACAATAAATTGTTTCCTCTTTATAACATTAGTATAGAATTATAGAACTTCGTCTGGACAGTGCGAAACTGAGATAAAAGTATTTTCAAATCATTAGGGTTATGAAATTGAAGAACATTTTCAATTTAAAGGGGTATTAAGGATATCAATATTTTGACCACAAATATTAATTCAAAGAAGTACCTGCCTAGCCCAGTCACTGCCTAGAGTAAAATTCTGTGCATGTTGTATGTTTAAGTTAGCTCTTTGCGTTTCCGCGAAATTGGTGCGTAAGTGGAAACTTCTAAAACAAAAGCATATTATGTGTGTATATCAAACATAACCACAGATTCTAGATGAAGAATTGACATAATGTAAAAAATAAGTAATTGTGGAAAGAGTATATAATGTTTATTTATTTGTTCAGGTGTATCATTTCGAATAATTGTATTGAAACTCGATTGTCTGTAAATTATAAAATATACGCTAGAGTTTGACAGAAATGATATAAAATACGTTAGAAGCAAAATTTATAATATGTTTCAACCGTTTCGCATTTCATTTTTAATTTTTTTTTTGCGGCTTAAGTCGATTTTGTTTAATGAAACACCGAAGCTGGTTGCAATTTTACTTAATTATGATTTGTTTTCAGCTTTTTTATTCGTTCGTTTGCGGATGTTGTGTAAATTTTCTACCTCACACAACAGCTCTATGTTTTCTCTTGTATAACGCAGGGAAAGTGCATTTACGTTCCGTCCTAATTGATTAGCCCAGCGGCTTCAAAATTTACTAAGCACACTAAAATGACTTAAATTGGTTGCATATAATAGGTATTGCCCGCTCTCAATGGCTTTTAATATCTTAACAACAACACATCTTCACTCCAGCTCCCTAATGGAATAGAAGGGATAAATGAATGGCATACATCGTAAGCCTCTCTCTCTTCGTACAGACACGCCGTTTGCGAAGACTCTTGACACCATCTTCAGACAGTACCCAATCAATCTGATTTTAATGAATTCTCATCATCTCAAACTATGCTTATAATTAAGTTTATATTTATTTTTCGAAAAGGAAATAAAGCAAAGATGGACTTAGAGGTCTCCAAATGTCTATACGAAAAATGAACTAAACCTAACCTATTTACTTACTAACGTGAAGAACATACAGGTTTTAAACTACGACTACCCTTCGGATCATAGACCAGTCAGAATCACTTTGCACGTAAAATCGAGAACAAGAAACTATGACATATATCCGGTTCAGTAAAAGAATGAGGAAGAAGTACAAACTTACTTGAAACCTTTAAGTGTATGCACTACCAACTTACTTACTAAGTGGAGAGACAACGACACTGTTCAGACATATTATGAGAAAAGAACGAAATCAGTAGTCCTTACAAAAAGCACAGAATGCAAGTAGATGTAAAACAAAGAATAAGAACGTGATATCAGTACGCACCAAGTTATTAATCCACAGAAGACAAATATATGTATAAACCCAAATCGAGAAGAATAAATTAGTAGCATTTTATAAATAGCAGCAGACGTATGAACCAGGATTACAAACTCATCGAACAGAGACCATAGAAAAACATCTCAATGCCACTGAGAGGAACTGAGAACAACACATTGGTTTGTGTGTTCTCAGTCAGTTCCTCTCTCAGGATTGAAGGATTAGAGAGCACACATTTATACTATGTCTTCAAGAATAGAGCATACCTATTACTTAAAGGCTCCTCGTCCTCAAGACGCCTAGTATTGCAAATGTACATGGGCGTCGGTAATCACAACCAACCAGCTCGCTTGTCCCTTTCTCATAAGAAGATAAGAATACTGGCAAACGATTTCTATGAAAAACTATACAGCTAGCTCATCCGACCACTTATTTTGCAACCTACCTATGAGTAAGGAAACTGTGCATATGAAAGCGGAGATAGATTAATCGGAAACAGTCAGACTCGACACAATTACTAATAATTAATATTATCATATGAAAAAAAAACGATCCTAATGGGGCGTCCCACTACTCCATGGCAATTAAAATGGCAATGGACGGGGTGTGTAGCCAGACGTAGCGACAGGCACTGGACATTAAGGACAACAGCTTGGCCTGACCCAGCGGGTCACAAAACATTAGACCTTTGGCACGCTGGAGGGATGACATCACAAAAGTGGCAGGCACACGAGCGGATGTGTGTGGCAGCTGATTGGGAGCGATGGAAACCTCTGAAGAAGGCTTTCTAGCTGACAATAAAACCAAAATAACGCTTTAGTAAATTAAGCTAATAATTACTGTACCTAACTGTAATATCAACATCAAATCTCATTAAACATATTATATCATAAGAATTTAATTATCTGTTTATTGTATTGTTAAGTGTAATAAGATTTTATTATTATCGATAGGAAAATAAATACTGCTGAATCGAGTGTTAAGTTTGAATTTATTTATTTTTATGTAATTTACACATTTTTTAAAGAATAATGTATCATTTTTTTATTTGTAAAAAATAAAAGGATTTTATATTTCATTGTTCGTTTATTTTAAATATATTTCTTGTCTAGTATAAGACTATCTAGATAGACTTGTCTAATATGAGAAGTAGTATTTCCGGATTCTTAATGTGATAGTGTAGAATTATCTATGATCATGATTTAACGAAGGCCAATTTTATTAACACCGAAATGATATGTCAAATACCAAATGTGTTGTTAAAATACCTCTATCTGCTCAATTCAATTAAAGTAATGCAATAGCAAGAAAAATGTAAGTAAAATTATGAAGCTTATACCCGGAATACACAATATCATGTTTGATTTTTCGTGCGATGAGTGGAGAGAAATGCGTGTGTACGCTGAGCCTTTTTTATTTCAATAGCAATTTGTAAGATAAAAGAGGATGGATCGCAATCTACTGCGCTGCCACCCATTTAAATTATTCAAACGCTCCAGTATTCTGGTCCGGTTTTGTATAAGAGACAAACATTGGGAAGGGCTGGCGGTTTTACCTAAATTTTGTCACAAAAACATGAGTGGGAGCGCTTTGAATGAGAAATTTTAGAAAACTAGCTTAGTAGAAAATGCGGCTTTATAGAAGTATTTCCAACTTTTTGACATAATAAACTACTGCAATAATGAAAAAAAAAAAAAAATAACATAATTAAAAATACCTATTAAGAAATCGTACCTACTTATCATTGAACGTCAATCCGCGGTGGCTCGATTGCGCCGGCTGCGGCATTTCGTCCGGTCGAGCTAATCAGTCGGTACAAGTCGCCTTGAGATCCACACGCGTTTATGCTTAAGTTTCATTTTTATTTAGCTAATAGGGTCATTCTAAATTCTTTCAGTAACTTTTTCTCTTCTAAAGACCTACTGTGCTGTGAGAATGATGAAGTGAGAAATATATTTTTGCTCATACTTTAACGCATCCAAAGTAATCCATATTACTAACGGAATTAGTTAATTTAAAGGTAAATTAAAGTCATGAATAACAATAATTTTCTCACAAAAAAAAACTTTGTAAAGCATAATTTGCAGACTCATCGTCCGCTCGTCATCGTGCTTTTATTTTTACGTACAATTATTTTGTATTAACTTTTTACGGATATAATTGAAATGTAATTAAAATAATAAGACAGAATCTGTTATTTTATTTTCTTCGTTAGTTGTTTTAGTTTTGTGACTACAACATTTTTTGTACTGTATAAAAAATGTCCTATTTAATTAGCTTATACTGTATTTTTTAAATTGACTGATAAATTAGATGAATGATAAAGAACTTATTAACCAAACATAAACCCTTGTATAGGCGTAACACTAAAAAGGTAAAAACATTGCAAGCCGCGAACGTGTTACGATGGAAATGAAAAGGATATATAGCACAGCACGGCGATAACTTCTTCCTTATTCCTGACTCGACATCCTGTAAGTTGCGAGTAGGAATGAGGATATAACGCAGCAAAATGGCGCGTAAAACATTAAAGCGAGTGGTATTATTTAGCTATCACTGCCTTTATGGATAGAGATAATAGCTATTTTCTGATGGATTTTTAATTTTTAACAGGTAGATACGCTTGCGAATATTGGTGCGCTCCGGATACAGGCAAATTGTTATTTAAATCAATGGTTTTAAATTAATTCTCCAAACGTTTATATCATCATCGTCGCCATCATCATCAACCGGACGAAGTCCGTTGCTGGACGCAGGCGGCCCCCACAGAGAGTCACCGCTCACGGTCACGAGCTACATGCATCCGGCGGATACCCGCTACCTTTACCAAGTCGTCAGTCCACCGGCCTGGAGGAACTTTTATATAATAGACCTTTAAGGTTTCGAAAATAAATATTTCGTTGTGATGGATTAATTATTGTCACGTGTATAAACTCGTGGGCAAAAAATAATATTGTTATAGGTCTACTTTACATGAATGATATCTTATTTTCTTTAGATATTTTCGACTTTGAATGTATAAAGCGAGATAAGATAATATGCATAATAGGATAAAATTAATTCAATTTCCTTAGACCTAACAAAACAGTCGATCACCTCGTTATGTGTCACAAACATTCTCGGATGGCACATAACACGTCAAGTGGCTGTCTATAAAGGAATTTTTACGATTCATCTTGCCTCCATCTCAGTGTAAAGTTTGATGTGGGTAAAACCAAACATGAATGTTTATTACAATGCATTTATGATGCGTTTATGATGCGAAACTTCTGCAAGTGGTAGTACCATGTTAAATTGCAGCGAAATTAGGCCGGCACGATCGGGGAGGAACCCCTTGCTCACACGATACCGCCGTAAAGTGACAACAATGCTTTCCCGTTGCGGTAACGGGAGGGGTGGGGTGGTGAGGAGGACCCTGAGGATTTTATGTGCCATATTTTCAACAAATGACTTTTTCTTTATTTATATATTCCAGAGAAGAAAGACTCGTTTGAGACGAGTACTTTCGCGGTCATGATGGGGCCAGTAGATATCGAACCACACAATATCTTTTGAAAATATACGTAGCACTAGCAACCGGTGGGTTTACACGTGTAAAATCTCTACCAAGAGAACAATAATATGTTATTCACGATTGTATTCTATATCCTATAGGTGGTGTTTGCATGTAGTCACAAAATACTTACAAACTGTACTGTAATACACAAAAAAGAACGAGCAATCAGACCTTTCCTTTCTGCGACTACCGACGCCCATGAATATTAGCATAATTACTATGCCAATGCGTTGCCCTCCTTCCCTTACCTAATGGGTCACAGGCTACTCACAAAACGCACGAAACACGATACCGTAGATGTCACTTTACGCCGGTATTGAGAGAGTGACAGGTACCTCCCCGGTCGTGCCTACCCAATGCCGTTGCAATGCAGTATGGTACTACCTCTTACTAAGAGAGAGAAGGAGATAGAGAGAGGGAGGACAACATTATGTTACTTCTTCTTCTTTAATCATTCCATTTCTTAAGATGCATGGATAAACACCAAACACGTATTGTAAGGTGAAGATATACCATCATATCTCGTAGATTAAAGCGGCGTAACTTAATACTAACAAAAACAAACGGATATTGCGTTCACTGTTCGGTGCCAAATCCAATCTGCGTGTTCACTTTTCGTGTTGCAAAAGTGCAAAACAAAACATCGATATAGAGCTTAAAAGCTCTATTTTTGTTTTTATTTTTTGGCGTTTGTGGAGATCAGGAACTTTCGTACGAGGCAGGATTATTGCATTGTCTCTATATAATGCCGGCGCAGAAATGACGACTATTCCGTCGTATTGCGTGCGGGTTGTGCGAACCCGTTGCCCACCGAGGAAGTGCTAATTGAAAGATTCTTCACACATATTTTATCTGCTTTATTTTTAGATGATTTGTCCCATTTTATTTCCTAAAACAACAACTTTTATTATTTAATATTTTCACGGTCAAGCAGACCAAATAGTCTGGGTTTATTGTATTACTTAATTAGCCGGACGTTTCAGAACCTTTACACTGACCATAGTCACAAACTCGACTGGTTATGATATAATACTCGTACATTAATGTAACTCTCGTGTCTCGCGTTTTCGAGACGATTTCTGACCTCCTTCCCTCCCTCCGTCGCCGTCGGATATATCCGTATTACAGATATGTATTTTAACAGTATGTCAGCAAGCACTTACCGGGTTGTGTCGTGATGTATAGATTACCAGCGGCAGTGGGTCCCACATATAAAGTGTTAACATAGATAAGTTGTCAAGTTAACATGATCACATTAAATAAATGTGTGAATTACAAGAAAATCAACTCTATGTTAATTTGTACTGTCATTAGACCAGGCGGTTGAGTCTACGAGAGTGATCCGACATGTGGAAGGACTTGCGCTGTAAGAGCAGCAGCGAGGAACAGGGTGTTATGTTATTTCGATATTCTTAAATGAAACAGGGTGCCATCCTGCATAGGGGTAGGTAGTGCCATGCACAGTGCATTATTCAACATCCTGCTATTCAACGGAATTGGACCCGCACGACCGACGAGGTACCTCTCGCTCACATAATACCGCCGTAAAGTGACATCTTCAGTGTCGCGTTTCGTGCTGCTTTTGAGTAACCAGTGGCCTAGTAGTTGGGCGTAGGAGGGTAACGCATCATCATAGTAATTATGTGGATGTCCATGGGCGTCGGTAGTGGTAAAAGGGAATTAAGGATCGTACAGGTACAACACAGGGCGGGGGAAAACACACATACAAGCATTGAATGCAGTTACCAGATGATGCAATTGATCATAATAATAATAAACGGAGGACTTACCACGTCAGCCTAAACCTGCACCGAGTACTTTAAGGACTTGTGTTACGGAGGACTTACCACGTCAGCCTAAACCTGCACAGAGTACCTTAAGGACTTGTGTTACGGAGGACTTACCACGTCAGC
>JAFELO010001113.1:246560-263186 GCA_017140195.1 Eumaeus atala | reverse complement strand
AATGTCAAAAAATCAAATGACGAATTTAATTATATAAATAAAACGTGAATTAAAAATATATTAAAAATGAATAAAAGAAATATCAAATATCATTATGGTCACAGTGTTCATGATCCTATTTAATATCATTATGGTCACAGTGTTCATGATCCTATTTAATATCATTATGGTCACAGTGTTCATGATCCTATTTAATGTCATTATGGTCACAGTGTTCATGATCCTATTTAGTATCATTATGGTCACAGTGTTCATGATCCTATTTAATATCATTATGGTCACAGTGTTCATGATCCTATTTAATATCATTATGGTCACAGTGTTCATGACCCTATTTCAAGGTTCACTTCTCAGGCTTTAACGCTGTTAACATATTTTTGTGGAAGGATGGCAGTAAACCAAAGTGGAGGTCTATTTCCTTAGTACAAGAGTTTACAATTCTAATCATTCTTGACAGGGGAGAATTGGCACCAAAGTTGGTCCTTTTGGGTTTGTAATACAAGGGAGTTATTGGTGATATCTAGACGGAAATCGTAAGCAGATTTTTTCTAGTATTTGCGGACAAGATATCTTAAACCTAAAAACCTTAAATAGAAAAAGTACATCTACAACTTGAGAGCGCAAGGAATGGAAACCAGTTAGAGTATACCGGGAAAAATATTCCAGTCTGTCCTTATACGATATAAGTTCTTTCGATAAACCAACTGCGTATGCTAGGTGCGACAATATGCTTCTGTATTCGCTCCAAGCGAAGAGTGTAGGTGGCATAATGAGGTCTCCACACTTGGATACCATATTCCAATATGTTTCTAACTAAACTATTATAAAGTAGAATTTTAATTCTTGGATAACGAAATTCCCTGGCAGTCCCCATTACAGAGCCCATCATTTTTGACGCTTTAGTAACAACTTGTTCCATTTGTGGAATGAATGTAATATTTCTGTCAAAAACTACTCCTAAGTTCTTAATTACGTCAACCCTTTGTACTGTTTCTTTACCAACGCAATAATTGTATACAATAATACTGTGCTTATGGGAATATCTTACACTATAACATTTTTTTATATTAAGTTGCATGGAATTATTCATGCACTAGAATTTAATTTTAAAATATGATCTTGTAAACGAAAGGCATCGTCACGGGAATTAATTACTCTTGCTACTTTAAGGTGATCTGCGCACAAGTATGCTTTCGAGAAACAAAAGCAAAAGCAATTGTAGAAAAGAGATACGAGACTTGCAAAGCTCCCCGAAGTGTTTAATCTAACATCCAATTCCAACTCACCTTGTCAGAAACACTCCCGACACGGAAGTATTGTCACTTTTCTAACGCAGGCACTAGAGTAATATTCCCTGGTTCAATATCAATCGTTCCTTTTACAGGATAAGGGGCAAAGGAGCAATAGGTAACTACCGCCGCCCATAGACATCCGCATGACCCGAGGTTATGCAGGCGCGTTGCCGTCCTTGAAGATGGGAGAAGGCTCCTTTCTTGAAGAACCCCATATTGTATCGGTACGGAAATACCAACTTTCGGACATCAAGGTGGTGACGATGGTACTTAGAGTTAGACTGACTATATTTACACCAGGGAGTGTTAGGTGTTGTACGTTAATCATTAAAAGTAGATGTATTGTAACAAAGCGGGTCATTGTCCGCCTCTGTGACAGGATTTAGTTCCCAATTTTAAAACCTGCTGCGTTGTTTGACATGACTGCAGCAACATAACTAATAATGGCGTCGAATATAGATAAATAGAAGCCTGGTTAGGATTGAAGGTTCAGGATTAAGCCTAAGGGTAGGTTATTTTCTTCAATGCACTCAGATCAGGTCTTAGCCTTATTTCATACTTATATAGGTGAGTACGTCTTACAAATGCCAAGATGTTCTATAAGGCTAAACGTCAGCCGTCATATTGAGGAACGTCTCACAATGACAGTCCAGCTAATCGTTGACATACCACAGTAAAAAAGGCCGGTTTTTTTTAAATTGGCTAGCTCCAATGTAATACGGCTATTTATAAGATCCGGCTACGATATAAGTATCGAATAATCATATTGTAAAATATAAGATATCAAACTATCAAATTGCCATCTGTTGTAAATACGGTGTTAGAACCATTAAACAACCTTTATAACACATCCTATTGAATGAACTGTGATGAATTGTTACGTAACATATATCATTCATCTTTAAATTTATTATCTTATAGTAATACTACAGAAATGCAAGGCGTTACGTTCGTGCGGTTTGTGAGTGGCCGGTGTCCATCGGAAGGTAAGAGCAAAGAGAGCAACAAGTCGGCATAATAATTGTTCATATATTAATAGACGTCCGTAGCACAAAAAATTCTCCAATTTATCATTTTCCCCCAACAAAAAAAAAAGGAATTATGTGGTATATTAGTGTAGTAAACATGTGTGGTTGTTGTCTGGTCACTAGACAGGACTGGTGCTCATACGCCGCCGCCATCACAACACAAAGTAATAGCATCTCGTTACTTGAATCTACGGGACTGACGTCTACGTCTCGTTTCTCATATGTACACAGTCACAGCTACTGGAAATATCAACTACTAGACATTTGCTGGTTGCTCATTTATCATTGTCACATATTATATCACCATCTAACTACTTTATGTGTCTATGTAGCAATTACATTTTTGCTATTTAAACATTTTATAAAAAAAGTATATCTGTCATCTTCGTCTGTTAGACTAAAGGTGTTCTCGGTGTCGAATAAATAACACTCTTTCCTTTTGCTGGACGTGGGGGACGGAATGATGGCAGACGCTATCTGCCATCACCAAATGATAAATAAATAGTTTTTTTTTTTATTTTTCCGCCGGGAACCTATATATTCGTGACAAACTTAACAGACATTTATTAATTATGTAAGAAGAACTCAACTCCTTTTTTCCTATTAAGTTTAGCTGTAATATGGAGATATTACAAGCAAATTGTGGATGAATGTATAATTGAACTTATATATAAGGAGTAACCATCCAAGTTGCAGCAGGGAGTCTCGGACAACTACCCAGATAAGACTCCGTTATTTCCCTTTTTTCTAACCATTATCAAAGACTGAATCGATTCCTTTGCTTGTTTCTTGTACTATTCTAAGTTTGTTCTTGATTGTGAATATGGAGAGATGATCATTAAATAAATGTATTTAAAGGCCTGACTAAACTTTTAATAGCGCTTTAATAGCGCTTTACCCAATGTTCTTGGTGACTCCTGTTCTAGAATAGAATTAAACTGTCATATCTGTAACTGACACATATTCCAGTTACAAAGTATAACCACATATGTATTGTTAATCTTCGTCATTGGTATATAGTTACTCTATCCATACGTCACCGATATTCCGCACACAGACTACAAGCTGTAAACTCGTTGTGCATCGTTGTCAGTCACGAAACGTGGCATCTGGTCAAAATGACATCTGGTCACTGCACAGCAGTGTTACTGACGCGCTCGTCATTATCTGTTAGATAAATGAGTTGGCAACAGACAGCCGCTGAAAAATTGCGCGCCGTACTTTCTGGTGCGGGCAGAATTAATGCGACCTCCGAATAGAAGCATCTGGATCGGCGCATGTGTATTTTGCTGATACCTCACTATTAATGATTTTATATCAGGTATCATTTATACTCTACGAGGTTTGGATAATGATATTGTAGCCGATTTATGTAGTAATCCAGTAACCGGCCTTACTGAAAGAAGCCCGACAAAGAAAGACTAAAGATTTGTTTAAAACGACCAGAGAAATAAGTACGACCTGATAAATAAGACAAAATGGACGACATCATGCTGCGTTGTAGCCGCATTAGGCTGGCACCACCAAGGGGGTAACTTTGCCTCACATAATACCGCCGTATGGTAGCAGCTTTATTTGCGGTGTGTCAGCTGCCAGTGGTCCATTTGCATAACAATATTGTAGACGTCGGTAGTGGTTTGACTGTTCGTTTGACCGTTTAAACTACAAAACTCTTTTTGTAGTTGTGTGGGAGGAATAAAGTCACTAAAAAAAAATATTTTAAAACTAGACAGACCTCTAAATGTTTCTAACTAGAAAGATTTTCTCCGTTCAACTGTAAATAAATAAAACACATAATCAGTTTGTTTATAGACATTAAACAGTAATAAATAGGAACATCTTGGCAGCAGTAAGCTACTGGTTTGCCAGAAAATATTTTAGAGCCTACTGTTATTTACGAATATGTATGACTATATGATGACTGCGACATTTGTGTACTTGTAGTCGACGCAGTAATTAATACAATTAACATTTTTATTCCCTCTTTTGTTTTTCTAGCCTCTAATTATATATAATCATACTGGTATTAAAATGCAAAAGTAAAGATAGGCGTTTGCTACTTTTCACCAAAAAATTACTGGATTGTTATGAAATTTTACAATAATTTAGCTTATACATCATAAATACATATAAATAGAAATAACAACTCTGCATGTGGTCGTGTTTGTCAACTCAGACGAATTCGTGAACAACTAGTAAAAAATAATGAATTTTAAATTTTTGAACAACGATCAAATCTTCAAGTTTATTCGCGTATCCGTACATTTTGTCTTTCAATTTAGTATTCGTACACATTAAAGTTCCCGAGGCGAGCCGAGATAGGACGAGTTCAGCGGCAAAACTTGGAATTAAATTTATCGACACGAGGTAAACGGAACTCAAAATAAACAACCATCGTAACAGTTCTGTAACTATATTCTTGATATATAAAATATTTAAATCACACAGTTTTTTCCCACAATAATACCTAGTCGGGTAGTAAGTTCTGTCACTTGTTTATTATGAAATAATTGACGTATTTGTTCTTGAACTCGAACTTTTGTTTATTCAAAATGAGCCCCGCGGTTTGTGTTGTTCTGTGTGGTCAATAGTCCACAGCAGTACGCGCGAGGTAGTTCTGTGTGGTCAGTAGTCTACAGCAGAACGCACGAGGTAGTTCTGCGTGGTCAGTAGTCCACAGCAGTGCACACGAGGTAGTTCTGTGTGCTCAGTAGTCTACAGCAGAACGCACTAGGTAGTTCTGTGTGGTCAGTAGTCCATAGTAGTACGCACGAGGTAGTTCTGTGTGGTCAGTAGTCTACAGCAGAACGCACGAGGTAGTTCCGTGTGGTCAGTAGTCTACAGCAGTACGAAGTTTGTGTCAATATCGGGGCTGTTTTGATTTGGTATGCCTTGAGTGACTACAAATTGGGATGAGGTTTAAAGGGGGCTTTCTCCCTTTTACGGCATAAGCGGGCAAACGAGCAATCGGAGCCTTTAGATGACTAGCGACGGCCATGGATATTTGCGTGATTGTAGAGCAGATCGTTTCCCTCCTATCATCCCCCCCCCCCCAATGAGCCACTAGCTGACACCGGCCTTCTGTTCTAAGTGTTGCCATTATTTTTAATCCAACGGATTCAAGTCTGGACTGGAAGAGGACCAGTCTTCGTGCTCTTTAGTTAATTTCTCGAGCAGTAAGTCAGACTGGCATGCTTTGCGCTCTGTGGGATGGCGCAGAATCTTGGGGGAATATCTATGGTCTGTTATTGAGCACATATCGTGTTAACATACGGCTGAACAAAGTCCGTTAGCACTGTATTTATATACATTCGAAGTCGTTGTAACGCTGTTCTTACAAAAATGTACCTCAGTTCAGCACCTATAAGAGCCTCCTAACCGAATATGACTGATCGAGCAGTTGCTTATTTCCGAAATAATAGGACGTTGCATTTTTCCTGCATACCGCTTCAGCAAAGCGCGAGATCTCTTTACTTATATCATGTTCATAAGCCAAGCGATGTCCGGTTTTATGTGATAAGCTCGTAACCCTACTCTTTAAGTGAACTCCCTGTATTTTTAATCAACCCTATTTGAAGGGCTGGAAGGGTCCTTATTCCGTATGGCACTTCTTTAAATTCGGGTATTTACGGCTTTTATCACAGCTGACGTCCTGAAAGGGCGGGGGAGCACGATTCTTTTTAGAACTTCCAAACTTGGGCACTCATTATATAGATTGGTGGTATGACAAACAAGTCTTCAAGCTAAATCTAGATTTCCCAGCACGTAAAAAATTTGAGTTGTTGCCAACCACGACGATGTACGCGATAACCGCGACGCGGTCATCATTAAGCGCAAACCCCGAATTTAATAATACTTCAAATTAGAAGAGATATACACTCTTCTTTATGTAAAAGATTCTAAATTCATATTAGGACGCATTCTTAATCGTTTTTTTTTTTACTGTGTGACAGAACTTATGACCCAGCTAGGTATATGAATACGTCCATACCTTTTTAAGGAATTGCGTGGTTGATTTCAAGTACCTTCAGATAAGATTTGCAGAAAACTTATATTTTAATTCAATAAAATTATCTCAAAACGCACAGACTCAAAGAGCGGGTGTTCTTTAGTAAAACTAGGTTACTTTTTTAAGTGTTATTATATTATATTCTTAATACGAAGCACTTCACGCTCGCAAATTTGTGTCGCCGTGACTTGCGCAAATAGCAAACTTCACTTAGCTCCGTATATGTCAAGAATATTTTATCAACTCGATGCAAAATATGTGCAAAATTTATGTTATAAACTAAATGATTGGTTTTTTTTTTCGCTTATCCAAGGTCAGAATTGATTTTTTTTTGGTGTTGGATAGGCACTGTTTTATTCTCTAGACGTGAGTATATCGCTGGTCAGTATGTTAAACTGTGTGATGAATTATCTCTCGCCTCATTTACAGTCCACCTAACTCTTCTTAGCAACTTAAACATCGATAATCTCTTCAGTGAAATGCACACAATTGATTTATCTGACTAAAATCAGTTGTAATGTTATTTTAATGTAATAAAATTACGTTATTATGAGCTTACTGTAAATGAGTTTCCATTCTTGCATCCTATGCGGTTGGGCCATCTGAACTTCCAGGTAGTGGTGGCCTTACTCGGCCGGTGACGCAACATGACACTTGTAAAAGATTCTCAGTATCGGACGCATTACTCGAACTTTTAAAACAAAACTCCAACAATGAGACATAGAAAGAGGAAGGAAATATATCGACGAGAGCTCGTGAGTATCCTGTCTCATAAATTTCATTTTTATTCCAAGACTTTTCAATACGGAAAATCTTGTATAAGATTCATTGTGAGGTTTTACTACTACAGCCGCGAACATTATTTTTGATTATAAACATTATGTGGACGTCTAAATTATATAATATTAAAATCCGTAGACGTGGTTTCATTGTTATTATAATCGCTTGTTAGTGTATAATGCAAGGACGTATAAACAGGCATGTGTACTTCAAGGTTTAGTACCGTGTCAAACTACACAACATATTCTTGACAAATTCTTGCTGAATTCCTTCCTCTACAAAGTTGCTATTGAAGCATTCCTAATCCTAACCTAGGCAACTGACGGCGTAACAAAGTTTTTGAAGTACATTTACAATAGCACAAGGACGTACAAACAACAGAAGTGTGCACTTCAAAGTTCAGTACCGTATCAAACTACACAACACATTCTTGAAAATTCCTTGCTGCGTTCCTCGACAAAGTTGGAATTGAAGCTTTCATAAATTTAACCCAGACAACTGACGGCTTAAGAAAATCAAACCGTTAGTTGTCTGGGCATAGGACCTGGCACAGAGTATGGAGAAACAAACTAATTTATATGACCCTAGTAGCCCGTCCTGGATTCGCACGGACATTTCACAAATATGATAAAAAAACATTGTTTTTCAAAAATACAAGAATTATACTCATTTTATAAATATTATACTTATTTCAGTCTTGAAAATAAGAGTATTTGAACGTTGCATTGACAACGAGTTTAATTTATGACAGAACAACCTCTGTTGGGACAGCTAGTTGTAAACCATTTCTGAAGCTAAACAAGGATTTTACTTTGATATTTTTTCACATCTTTGGTTACATTTTCGAAGTATTGACAATGGAATATAACGGTCGGTTTAGCAAAAAAAAAAAAAAAACAAAAAGACAATCTTTCCTTTTTATGATATGAGTATATAGAACGAGTGAGTCTACTTAAATATTTCATAGTAGCCAGTGACAATCAGGATGCATCACGACAAACTTAACTATTGATAGCGATAAATGTATAGGCCTATGCTGGACAGTGGACGTCGTCCGGCTGATGATGATACGTATGAACAAATTTAATGAACGATCTGATCATAAGTATCTTCATGGACTTATTTCCGCTAGGGCTGCCACTTCTGTACGATTGCTAGCTAATCATAGTCTACGCCAAATGGTATGGTGTACAGTACGGTAGTCATCCCCTTGCATTATTGTGACGGGAGGGCGCAGCAGCCTGACGCGACCAGAGAAAAATCGGTTGCAGGACCGACAGCACGAAAGCGCACTGCGAAGCGTATAAGTTACAGTTTACAACTAACTTGCAAATTTCGAACCGTTATTTAATCGAAATAATACTGAAACACACTTGCGAATTGATCCTGTTTTGTTTGTGGGTAAACAAGATTATCGAAGCAGACCATAAGTAAGATTAATCGTTAGATTGTTCTTTCTGTGAAAATTTGTAAACATAATTTAAAAGAGAATTTTCGTAAATACCATTTCTTGTAATATACGACCTGACTAATTTATTCAGTGCTGCATTTATTTTGGCCCCCGCGACTGCTGTGTACTTATGAAGACAAGTCAGGTCTTGGATCTGTGTGTTCCACATTGTTTGATGTCAACATTCTTTTAAACGCATAAGACTCTCACAAGTGACAGCCTGGTTTAAGTGTTAACTCTTGTTTTGTGGTTCGGACGACTTGTTCGGAGAACATTCGGACGGACGGAATGAAGAGAAAAAGGAATTCTACTCGTATATTTAAAGTTTAATATTTAATCGTTTTGTGGATTTGACTATATGAATGATTTTAAGAAAAGTATCAGGCAATTACACTATTACACTATTCTAAATTTTTCTTTCATCTTGAATACAGATACTCATAGATACCGGAATAATTCTAAGACACATGCGTTACCTGTATCATTTGAGTAACAAACTCTTCAGCTTTATATAATTGGCATAGAAAAATAAGGGAATTACCACATTACAATTATCATAATATTAGATAGTAGAGGCAGTTCTACATTTAGTGAGGCTCAGTTAATATGTTTAGACTCCATTGCCGTAACGGTTATATGTTTATAAGCTGATGTGATCCAGCGTATTCTGCGACAAACACCACCTTGATGCTCTGGAATATCCTTATGCTATATCGTTATTGAATATGTTTGTAATAAGGCATTTTTATTTTTGATGCGAATAGCAGGAGATCGGTCCTCTTGACGTTCATTGAAAGGGGCCTATGTCCACGGTGGACCGATTGGGGCTAATAATGATTATGATGGTAATTAAGTACAAATACCTGACCCTTGGTCTAATAGTAAGCGTGCTCAGAGGCTGATCAAGATGGTCCAGCTTTGGTGTCACGATTACATTTTAGTGATGATTTGCACTAAAATGTTCTGCAATCACACGCTTGCAGCCACAGATGAAGTTCAAAGCCAAGATATCGTTTTTTTTCTTAAAGATTTTGATGTTGCGTCGTATCATAACTTCCTTTGTTGGTAGCAGATTTCACAAGTATGAGATAGCTTATGTTCAAATAGGTGAGCATACAATTTCAAATCCAAATCTCCCTCTCTGTCTCACTATGTTAACAAAGGGCCGAACACAAGTAGCTTTACTGTCACATTCTGCCATGGCAGCAAGACTTCCGAGTCGCCAAATATGAGGCACCGCCACATAACCGCTGCTCATCCGCAAGTCCGTTGATTTTCTTGTACCTTCACAATTCTACTCGTGAACGTGACGGTTTCACTCGCATAACTTCGGTCCTATTAGCAGTAGCGTAATAGTATATAGCCTTATAGCCTTTCTTGATAAATGGACTATTCAGCACAATTTTTTTTTTGAATTCGGGCCAGTAGATCCTGAGCGCGTTCAAACAAACAAACTCCTTAGCTTTATATTATTAGTGAGGAATATAGCTCAGTACAGATTCACCCGTCCAAATAAATTATATTTAACATATGTAATTTCATATTGTATTCTGAAAAGAACATGTGTACAGGAAATTGATTCACGCGTAACTTATATCAAATCATGGTCCTTCCATGAACGCTATACCAGGAAGTGTTTTAATATCGGATTTGGTTATTATTATGTACTATTATTTATAAAGAGAAAACATTTCATTATTTATTTCTTTGTTAGATTTGAAAATGTTCCGAAATCATTAGACTGATATGAAAAAAAATCTACCATTAGAATCTCTTACATTATTAGTGATGTACATAGGCTGCATAACATTTTTTTTAAATATTTTGATTATTATTAAAACTTTGTTAATGTATCCAAAATGTGTAAAAATATCAAAGTAAATATTTAGTTAGCTGTAGAAATGATTGGCAACTAGCTGTCCCGACAGAAGTTCTTCTGTAAATATAATATTTTCATTACAAATAAAAGATAAAATATTTTCATTACATTGACGTTTAATGTTTACAAGGCGGAAATTAAATTCATAATTATTATATTATGTACATCGATGAATTATTGCCATATGTTGTAAAATATCCGTGCGAAGTCGGGACGGACTGCAACTCAATATAACTAACTGTACATAACCGACTGATGATGATGAACTGAAAACACCGTTCACAACTCTACCAGTCGAATATAATCCAATCCTCCATTAGGACACCAAACTATTGCCAATTATTCGCATTCAGTTCCGATAATATTTGTCAAATTTCCGTCATAATATGCATAACGACGAATACGGCCACTGTTAATTTTAAATTGTTCCAATTTGTAACTTTAAATTATAATTTCCTGGTAAATGTTACCTTCATAAATTTTGGGAAATGACTACTATAAGGCTATCATGAGCTGCTAAGTATTATTAAAACGCCCACGAATTATTTTATATGAACATTCTCAATTCATTTCGGTAATAGATATTTTACAGATTAGTAAAGTTCTGACTGTTGGACTGGTAGAATGTACCACGTAACCGGATTCGCCAGTAAACCAAAAGATTTAGACCAATCACGAAAGCTGTATTAAGTCATTATTGGCACTGGAAGTCTTTGAATGTGCATCGTATAAATGGCTATGTACTTGTTAATCATTGGCATATAATTTTAAAGAAATTACTTTAGTAATGGAGTTAATGGAAATAAGAAGAGAAAAGGCTCTCAGGTGCGTACGCATGATGCGTAGATGCATTTCCCTTCGTCACCAAAAAAAAAAAGGTTATATGAAAATATTTTGATCATGTTTTGAATGTTCCATAGTGTAATCAAAAGTGTTTAATTTTTTTCAAAATGAGTCCTTACTATGTGCAAAACTATTGACAAATGGCTGTCCTGGCAGACATTTTTATCTAAAATTTAATTTCACTACCCTGACGAGTACTACAAAGACGCAATACAATTTATATGTTTTATATTTTATATCAATTATTTTTTGCCATTTTTCGTGGAATATCCGTGCGACCGGCACGGATTGCTAGCATGTAGGGAATGTAGCATGTAGACAATGGAAGGGGTTGTACCCTTATACGAGTAACCTTTTGATGAGCCTCGGTCCAAAATAAACATTATTGTTATGTAGTTGCGTTGCCCATATTCCCTTCTATGGATCACAGCCGGCATTTCATGTCCCAATTTGGTACAACTCTCTGCAAGAGCCTCCGCCACGAGTTCCCACGGAGGGCTGTCGCTGCAGGCCACGATACCGTATGGTACCCCCGGATCGACCTGACTGCGACGACCCTCTGCGCAGAGCCCAAATGGGCCTTATTTCTCGCAGTGAGACGATGCGCCCTAACTGGAAGACCGTACGTCACTATACACCGATAGGCACCGGAGTACAGCTGCCTGCAGGCGACGCTGGGTCCTCCGAGGGAGGAGTCTTCCCAGAATTTGTATTCCTAGTAATTAAAAAATACTTAAACGTTTACAAGTCAATTTATACGTAAAACAAATTATTTTTAATTGCAAGTGTAACTTCAGAGGTTTGTAACCTCGCTAATAAAATCTTCTAGAAATATGCGTTCGAATAAGAAAAGTATAATTGTATATCTCAAATATGACATGTATTTTTAAGTACGTGGAGCAATACATCTGACAGTTCAGTGGAAGTGCGACAGTAATACTAGTCTTATGGGACAGATTTCAAATGAAGAAATGTGGTGTGTATTATAGGTATATAAAATGTATTATAGGTTACACCTATCGGCTATGGCATTTTTTTAGTAATGGTGATCAAAAGCTTAAATCAGTGAGACCCTTATTACGGCTACGAACGCCCGTATATATCTTTATTAGGCATTCTTATCATGAAAATGAGTTGCCATCCTTAGTTTTCTCCAATTGACCCTCTCAACTGCGCAGCTGGATAGTCTCTACCCATCTCCGAAAAGACTTACCAGCTGCGCAGTAGATGATGTAGTGTAGGACACAGTGACGCAAGGGCGAGTGCACTAAAGATAACATATAATAATATAATATAATGTCTGTGGACTTATCACATAGCGTAAGGCTAGCCCTGCGCTAAGTACCGTAAGGACTTCTATGCTAGACAACGGAAATATAAAAAATTATTACAAAATACACATAGTACATAATTATCCATCACTTATGAGGGATTTGAATCCGTGCCCTCTGATATAACACGCAGACTAACCGCCAAATTTGCAACTGACACAGCCGGTCCTAAATTATTCTGATTCTGGGATGCTAATTAGACCACATATGGTAGCCTACTGCCTCTGAATTAAATACTTTGGTTTGATGATCTGAAGACGACTTCCGCGCTTTTGTCTAGAACTTTAATACAAGCTTAAGCTTATATTAGATATATTTATATTGACTTCGATTTATACTATT
The DNA here is from genome assembly GCA_017140195.1 of Eumaeus atala. Lineage (NCBI taxonomy): Eukaryota > Metazoa > Arthropoda > Insecta > Lepidoptera > Lycaenidae > Eumaeus > Eumaeus atala. The sequence continues at coordinate 250,232 of JAFELO010001113.1, read as the reverse complement.
AATTGCTTCTAGGTGGAAAACAAGTCAAGCTCAGCTGTCAAATACTTGCAGCATAAAGTAAGGGCGTTGCAAAACCAAAACAAGAAAACCAAAAGAGTTAAAAATCGAATTAAAAACCGTGTCACAGCTTACGTAACGGACTGCACGAGTTTGCGGAGCCGAATCCATTTGCATTAATAAACATTCAGAACTGCATTTTTCCATTTATTTGTGTGTTAACAAAAATATTAAAGGAATGAGGAAACGAGTATACTAGGTTTGATATAATTTAGTTGTTTTTTCCTAAGAGCACGGCCTTCATGGTCTACATAAGAGTCGGGCCAGCTGGTGGTAAGTGATCATCGACGCCCATATCCATATCATATACATTTCAACACCAGAGAGCACGACTTTAGAGAAATTAACCTAGTAGATAGCATAAATGTTGTGTACGGAGGAGTTATGGTGCATTGCAGCCGCGTCAGGCCGTCACGACCGTGGATACAGATACTTCTTGCTCCGGCATTAAATGAAAGCCACGTGGTTGCATTCCGTGCGATCAGTTACTTTGACTTTTTTAAAGTGATTTGCAATATTTCACATAGATCGTTGATGAGATAGAAGTAGATGCCTATTTCGCTGTTATTCTCAAACGTGTACATGTTTACAGTGAGGAGTATAACAAGTATCGGCGGGATGGATATCCCCCGATCTCATAAATAATTATGGTTCGAATTGTGACTTTTAATTATTACAATTTAAATTGAACAAAGTCACATTTAAAATTGATGCAGTTACTCAAGATCGGATAATATGTAAAACTATAAATATATATTATTTTTAATTGAAACCAATCCAGTAAACAAATTCCAAGTTGCAGTATTCTGACTGATTCTATTTTGACAAAACACAAATATTAATTCCAAATGGCATGTGTTTTATAACTTTTTATTTGTGGCCTCGAATTGCCGTTCGGGTAATGGTATAGCCGTTAAAACAAATTGTGGAAACATTTTCAGTTTTCGAGTCTTTATTGAATCCAATTCAAGAGTCTCAACTCTTAGCCATATTGATAATTAAAACTTGCCGATTTATATTTTTAATTTTTCCATTTTCAATTAAATAATTTAGTTATTATAAATATTTTCGTAATAATCCTAAACAGAATAAAATCAAAAATTTACTACAAAGTTTACATTATTTATATAAGAAACACTTTCATAAGATAATTTCGTAATTTTTGTCTTCTATTGCATTTGTGATGTTTTAGTAGTTTATATCTTGCCACACAGATTTCACGCCTACCATCGCTAAATTTATTTATAAAAAATGGCTCGTTACCAGAGCCGTCACCGCGCTGCACTCGCCCATGAAGGTATTATAGATACTGATAGTGAAGATAAGCGCTACGATTTGTTTTTAGATTTCCTTCCTGAATGGCAAAATAAAGACAGCGTGAACAGAAATAGTGTATATTATTAAGTGATTCTGCAGTTATTGAAGAGAGTGTTGTTGCGGAACAATTTTCCTGGTGCTTGTTCTACTATCGATAATTGATGATAGATTTTCAATATTTAGAGCCCTTTCCAAGTACGAATAAAAGAAACAGCCACTAAACATAGTATGTATAACGTAAAAAACAAGATAAGAACCACGTTACACGTGCCCTGTTTACAGTGTAAAACCAGTGTCCTGTGTGGTGTCACACGCTTCCACATACACCACGCACGATCAAATTCGTCATAGATTATTCATTACCTAATGTTGCATCATCATCGTCGTCATTATCAGCCCTTGGGGGTCCACTGCTGGACATACGCCTCTCTCAGTGAACGCCAAGACGACCGACCTCCTGCTACTCGCATCCATCCCGGACCGGCTACTGCACGGAGATCGTCCTCCCACCTGGTGAACGGTCGACCAACACCTCGTTTTCCTAAACGTGGCCTCCACTCCAGAACCTTATTGGCCTCTCCGCCTTGTTCTTCTGAGCGTGTGACCAGCCCATTGCCACTTCAGCGAGGCCATTCGTCGCGTGATATCGGATACTTTAGTTCTTCTACCTAATGTTTATTATTATTATTTTTCGTAAAATGAAAGAGTCAACCCGAATTACCTTACATTTGGTTTTCCTATTTCAATTTGTAAGTCGGCTCAGTGTAAGACTGCCAAAACACATTTGAACTTGCCCATTTACGAAAAGTTCTATATAATGCAACTTTTTTAAATAACGTTGTTCAACTCTTGGTGCCAAGCTATATTTTTCACCCAACTGGAAAATCTTATTTCTTTCTATTCAATTGTAAATTGAAAACCGGGTCTCTTCTTATTTTAATTATTTTAATATATTGCTGTAGTAAAATTTCAATTTATCCGTTAAAAACTCAAGGTGATGTTTATTCTCCTCTTCTCTTCGAGTTTTGTAACTATCATTTACGTGCTGATGAGCTTCTAATTTGTAGACAGTATCGTACCGGAGCACCGGATGCCATAGAGGAATTTAGTAAGAATCTCATTACAGTCTCATCGTGGAGTGGAAGTCTCATCATGGGTTACGTCTGAATCCAAAAAAAATGCAGGCAATTCGGATATGATCGGAATTCGAGGGTTCACCGTACAATCGATTGGAGTAATTTACCTCGACTGATCGTCAATGGTACACTGGTATTGCAAAATTGTAAAAAGCCTCTATATGTTGATGAAAACCCGCCCTGGCCACATCAACTTAAGGAGATCAGTAAATAAGTTTATGCAACGTGGCAATTATTAAAACGTCGACAATATGTTCTACCCATTTCTAAAAAATATAATTGCAGATCAAAAATAAATAATGACATTTTGTTACCGACAAATGTTGCATATCTCACTGTACGATGCCTGCAACACCTGGGGGACCTAGTCACTTTCGCATCTACATTTTAGAAACCACTACTTGTATACCTTTCCAAGGTGCTGATACTTTGGGAATCCACTGGGCTGTCTAACTCTAAATTTGCAAATAATATTTCAGTTGTTTTTGAGAATAAATCTCTTGATGGTTCAACGCCGATAGCTTTATTTGGTGACGAAATCAATTGAATACTAACCCTAAAAAATAATCAAACAGTGCGGGTCTATTATTCAATTAGCGAGTTACAGTTTGCGGCGGATCTAATCAATCATTTTAAATAAAGAATGTCGTCTTCAATTAATATCTTAATTATCAACCGACGTCACGTCTATTGAAGTAATTTAGAAATAATTTGAGAACTCACTAGAATGAATGAAAATTATGAATAATAATAACAAAACTAATTTCACTGTCCATTTTTAGTTTCTTTCTTAGGCGTAAATTTTCCCAAAGTAAACCAGTGACTTGGGGAAGGGGGAAAGGGGAAGGTTATGATAGACATATAGATAGTGATAGGAAGTAAAGGGGCTTCACCAGTATTACACGTACGTGTCTCCTTTACACTGATGTCACAGTAAGACACTCTTAATGAAAACGTAGCAGTGATCGTATTACTTTCCGCAGTCGATGGTACACGCTAAGGGACATCGCCCAGGGGTGTCACACACTACAGGTTAGGCCGCAGTAAGTTCATGACTCCGCGGGACGGCTTACACAGCCGACTGTACAGACTAACTAACACATGCCAGGGTTTTCACACATTCTATTTGTGGCTGCATTAAGTTCATGGCTCTGCGCCGCAG
>JAFELO010001113.1:229152-245967 GCA_017140195.1 Eumaeus atala | reverse complement strand
GTTTGTAAAAGAAGTTTGTATCCAGCGTTTCTTATGTTAGTACCTAAAAAAGAGTTTAAGCGGGCAAACAAGCAGTCGGAGCTTTCTGGAGCATGCTGTAATTGCAACATTGTGGCGGTAACAAGCGTATGATCTCGATAACAGGTTATTCTAATGGAATTTACATGGATTATTAAGTTCTGGAAAATAAATTGAATAAAAAGTAGTATTTACTTTGGAGCAATAATTTTTTTGCATGTAAACAATAAATTTCATTAGTTAATTTAGTGATGATGTTAATATCAATCGTATTTCTGTTATTTCATACTTTAATTTTTATCACATTGACGCGTTGTCTTTTCATTAGAATAGATGCGCGCTTATAATAAAAATGAATGAAAACCCTTTTATTTTAATGACATAGAAAAAGGAGCCGGTTCTATATTCGTATGTATATATTCTTTTAGATCTTTCCTTCGGAAAGGCTATACTTCTCAGATGGTCCTATTTTAACTAAATTAGGATCTCATGATACGAACAAGAGTATTTTTAACAATAAGAGTATTATTTGCAAGAAAATACTTAAGAGGATGTTACAATGATATCAGTTCACATATTCTGCATATAGCGTGCAAATAATGGTGTATATATTAGACATTATTAATTAAATGTATTTCACAATTTATATAATATTAGGATTGACATGCACATAATAATTGAACATTTGCAATCATACAATTAAACTTAAGTAACAATATAATCAATAAATAAAATGAATTAATTCCAAATTAAACACACATTACAATTTATATTATATATTATGTCTTACGTTACTATGATTTAAGTATTAAATTATATTATAATACATTTTAATTAGAAATCATTCGAATATTTGTTTTTTAAATTTGCTTTTATTTCTACTATGTACAGTTAGACACAGCCATATAATAAGAATTTCTGCTACACATTTTTAACATTTTTTTTTTTTGGTACAACTTTGTATTTTGATGTCTACAACTCTTTAAATTAATGTGTGGGTGATAGTTTAATTTTTTTAGCGTAGTAGTCTTCGAAATCGGTTTTTGTCCGTTGTGCACAACTGTGTTTACACGTAGAATCCGATCAGTAACATAGAATATACTAAAATGTCCTACTATGTCTCCGCACCCGGTATGGTATTATAATGTGTTCTTTATTACGCTACAAATCCACGCCTCCTTCCCATTTTGCATTAGTAGTAGTAGTATTAGGTTTCATTGTTGAAAATTTATATGTATTTAGCACATAAATATCTATATTTGTAGTCATTTCAAAAACATTTTTGCAATGATAAAACTACGAGTTGACAGCCCTGTACAATGACGACGTACGGGGTCAGCAAGGCCATTTGTCTTCGTTTCCGACGTAGCTCTTAGTTAGGTGTTGATGTTTATGTCACACTCGAACCTGTTTGTGGAGAGTATATCGATGTGGCTAAACACAGACGAGAAGAGTGGATAAATTGTACAATAAAACTTCTTAAATGAATTGTGTTGATATCTTAACATAGATCCAACGCTGGTTTTTATTTAAAAAATCGATAAAAGCGAAATTCCGCTCACTGATTAATCACGAAATCTCAGGAACTATAACACTGACAACTTTGAAGCTCGACAGGCTCGAGTTCTACGAAACTCCGCGTAGAGGGCATTTATGAATATGGCAATATATTAACCGTGTCTTGAATTTGGCACAAGTACATGTTTGTAAGAGGGAATGTCATGCTGGATTGCAGCTAAATTACCCTTATTCATATGATTTCACCGTCCATTATGCGTTAAACAACTTGGACAAAACGCTAATAATATAACAAAAACATAACAGTAAAATCGAACAAAACTGGAATCTATCACAATTAAATATTATGCAAGTAAATGTGATATGATTGAAATCGTTTTGTCACAATACAATTACTAAGGATGTCATCAAACAATACTTTAAATTCCATTGTTCCACTTGTAATGACATAAGAATCCCACCGAATATCCCACGTATGTGCAAGTGAAGCTTTGTATAAAAATGTGAAAGGGTCGTTTTATCCCTAAATGTATCCGTAAATTTCGTACAGTAATTAAGAGCGGACAGGCCGTTATCTATATCTTTTGTAACGAATGCGACAAAATTGTGTTTTGTGACCACACCGTTCATTTTGTGACACCTTTAATATTATGAAATCCTTTAAGCATATCGTGGTCAGGACCACTTCGAATATGTGCGATGGGTCCGAAAGATTCGGGATAATGTCTAGAAAAAATATCGAAAACATTTTTAAAATTTAAAGATTATTAAGTTATAAAAAGATGAAGACATTTAATTTTTACACGTTATAATAACATTAGTTTTGTGGATTTTGTCGCAGTTTATTAAGTATTATGTTTTATGCCCAACAACTTAAGCTTATTACCTATTTGTCCTATTGTTTCCACCCGAAAAATATGTTGTAACATTACTATTTGTAAATGGAGACTTCATCTTAAATATATAATACTTAATAAACCCATATAGAGAACATTTTCATACCCCACTTAACTTGATATTTGATAAGGGAAAAAACAATTGGGCATCATGAATTTGCTTATAATATCGGCCGTTTTGTTCTCTTTTTTACGTATTTTATGACAATCGTTTTATAAGTAAAAAATCTAACAAGACCTCATACGAGAAACTAAAAAATCCGTAAAAGCGGGCTGATGGAGGGAACGTATACTTACATTTTTAATATTGCCTTATTTCATATTTATGTCTGTAAACATATAATATTATATAAAGAATAGAAAAACTACAACCAAAATTGCGTTGCTCTGAAAAAAAAAGAAATTTTATTTATACAATACATTTTACAAAAAATTCCTTAAACAATAATAATATTTACTAATAATCCACCTCAAAAGAGAAACAAGATTTAAAGCTATTGCTCCACCAGTCCCTATTTATTCGATATTCAAATTACAATTCATTTTTAATTGGATCAACATTATTATGTTTCATACTGTGCATTATATGTCATTTATTCAATATGACATGCGGCTCCCTAGATTTAAATAAGTTTACAAATAAATTATTAAAAACAAACGTAAATTAAAGGAACACACTTCGTTTACATCTCCCCCTCCCACTTTTAAATGTTTTATTCTACCACCGGGATAAGTTTTGTAATATGGTAGAAATTCGATTTTGGTTGTTGTGTCTACTTTGTATAATGAATTAGATATTTTGTGCATAATTTGATACGGTTCTATTTCTAATACATCTAGTTTTTCCCTGTTTAATCGATTTCCGTTTTCAACATATACAATCTTTAGCTTTCAGGTCATAATATTTTTTGTTTTTATAATTTATTTAAAATCTGTGTTTGTTTTACCTCATCTTTTGCTTTTATTAACATGCGTATATATATTTCATTTGTCTGCATGTATATGTGAACGTTTCATATAATGTTTGTAATCAAGTACTATTTTGTGTGCACCCAAATATCATCATTAACATTTCTGTATATCGTCCGCTGGGTGAGGTTCCCGTACGTAAGTGAAGTGCTGTGAGTAAGCTGTACCTTTGTGCTGTGAGTAAGCTGTACCTTTGTACTTTCCGTTTGTTGTATCTCGTTTTAGTAAATACTTTTTCTCTTTGTACATAAATTGTTTAATAAATAAATAATTATATGTATGTAGTGCGAGGTGCTTCCATGCTGCATTGCAGCGGAATTGGTCCGGCACGACCGGGGAGGTACCTCTTGCTCACTTGATAACGCCATAAAGTGACTGAATTTCATGGGCGTCGGCAGTCGTAGAAAGGATGTGATTGCTCGTTTATTCAGTAAAATAATGAGAGGGCACTTAAGTAATGTGTAAAGAGTCAAGAATTCCACGTTGGGGAACAGAGCCGGTGAGCAAATCCTCGTGCATCTCCCATGATTCGCTCCGTGTACGGTGGGTAGGAGATTGGGTTGAAGTGGGTAAGTTTTCGTTTGTATATAATTCTAGCGCCTCTGTGGTGTAACGGTGCGGGTCTTGCCTGTTAAAATCGTTAGCCGCGTGGCCTCCTGGGTTCTTTTCCCAGGTCGGGCAACAATTATTTAAGTGTTTTTCAGATTATTATGAGCATGTATTACATTGTCCGGAATTGTAAAGTGCTCGAAGTGACCATAGGCCTGCCACCTATGACATCATGGGCCCCAGTACCTTGGCTAGTCGTGGGTGTTCTAGTATATCTACTAGACTTACGAATTGTGGATGGACTAGCACAACTCTGCCTACCTCTTCGGGGATAAGTGGCGTGAAGGTACTTTTTATATATAATTCTATGTAATATAATAAATGTACTTGAGTAGCTATAAACATATTTGAACATTCATCCTCCCTTAGACGCAGCAGGTAATTTTAGGTAGCAACGAATATCGATAAGATCCACTTCTACGCACTAAAGGTGCGTTTTTAGGGGCGAAATACGAGGATGAAACCGCGAGCGGCTACTGGCACCTACTTTTACATTTTCGATGGTCTTCCGAAGCGTACGTACGATGCTTCCTCGACGTACATGAAACGTTTTACTTGACTTCTTAACAGCTATGACAGAACGAATGAAATACAGTTACACTTAATAATATATATCGGCAAAGACTTCCATTTTGTAAATATAGACTTTGTATTTTACTATATTGTTTACGAGTGGCCAGTTCTAAAATCTTTCAGTTTAATCCTCAAAGTACTTATTCTTATGTCCAAATATTACAGTAAAACTAATATGAACAGAATATAAAATCCCCGATCCTGGATATTATATAGTGTTTAGATACAATTGAGTTGTTCCGCTCAGATTGTTAGGTCAGTCTCGAGACGCCATCGAGGAAACGTAAAACTAAAATAAACTGTGTTTGCTATAATAGCGAGTAATATTTGAGACTTTATACGATTGTTAACTCATTTCTTACAAGTACATCACAATCATGATTAGAACAAGAAGTAAAGTCAATTTTGATAAATTTCCCCAATAGGACTCGGCAACCTTAACTAAACCAAGACACTTGTAAAAGGAGGCTAAAACAGTTGAATACAAGAGGCGGGGAGGAGTCATCATGACCCATTGTATTACCCGGTGTCGGTGGAGTTGCTCCTGGGTATCTCTCCGGCTGTCTGTCTGCAGTCTGCAGAAGTTGTGGTGTTCATTTAGTTGTTAACTAGATGTCAGGCTTCCTGCATGCCGCACAGGTCCGGGATACCCTAACAAATGGGACATTTTAGGCACTTTTGGTAGTTATTTCGTAGTGAGTAGTTAATCCGATGACAATGATTTTTATCACGTTATAAATGTGGCGGCGTAACAGGGCAAGCGTCTTTTTGTGGTAGCTCTGAAAGTCTTTTTAATGACGGCGTGAAGGGAGACACATCCATGAGCCTCTTCTCTTCTTATGGTCACAGTTGGATGAACGAAAGAAAGGATCATAAAAATTATACATTATTTTTTATTAAAATCATCACCACATTTGCTTCGATATGGTGTTTGTGCGGTTTGTGAGCGCATTGCTGGCGATGAGGAAAGGCAGACAATGTATTTAAATAAGTATTATGGGCGACGGTAGTTATAAAAAGGCACCAACTGCTCGTTTGTCCTCATATAATATAAAAAGTACATTGTAAAATAATTAAAAAATAAATATCTTTATGAGATAAGGGGAAAACGAGCAGGTGAGTAGTAACCACCGCTGTCCATAGATATTTGCAAGACTAGGCGTCTTCTAGACGCGTTGTCGGCCTTTAAGGAATAGGTATGCTCTTTACTTGAAGACCTCTAATTCGAATTGGATCGGAAGTACCGAGAGAGGCGGCTGGTTCCACAGTTCCTCTGTACGCGGTAAGAAGTGACGTTTAGACCGCACTATTGTGGATTTACGGACATCCAGGTGATGAGCGCGGAATTTAGAGTTTTGTCGCGATGTGCGAAGATGGATTTCTGCTGTTGGTATTACGCTGAACAATTCTTCGGAACACTTCCCATGAAAAATACGGTAAAAGTCGCACATCAAACTGACATCATATATATGAATGAGCCTGTATTCTGAAACATCCCACGGTTCAAGGACTCGCGAAGTATTTCAAAGATAGCAATTAAAGTACTACTATGTTATGAGCACATTACACCAGCATCAGGAATAACATAATTATACATTTTACAATGTGACTAGCCGTGCCGCGATTTCACCCACGTCACTCTGGTCCTATTAGTCGAAGCGTCGTGATATAAAGCATATAGCTTTCTTCGCTAAGTGGACTTCAATAACCGTTCAACACAAACATATTTTTATATTTGTTCAATGTTTGCCACCAGTTTCTGAGATTAGCGCCTTCAAACAAACAAAGTTGGTGGCAATACTCTCGGTTAATCATAAGTCACATTGGTACGACCTTATTTTAATACATGTCTATGGTATGTCGAGCATCAAGCTCTTTCGATGCTCGACTCATGGTCGAATTGCTCATACTAGCTGCGGGCTCATGCCAAGTGTCCAGGGCGTGAGTGTTGTGTGTGTTTGTCTGAAGGATGGTTCTGGTGTAGCAGGTTATTATTCTATTGTCCTGAGTGATAGGTGGTTAATGAATCGAAGAACTACGGTGCATGTATCGATGGCTGTGGATTTTTGTAGGGGTATGAAGGTGTTTACGTAGAGATCTGGGATTTTTAAAGGGGAGCTCGGGCATTTCGGTATATCACCTGTTGACGAGATGATAATCGCTTGTACTATAACTTCTTTTCAAACCCACATTTTTTATTTCTATTTATACGAAATCAAAATATTTTATAAAAAATTTGATTTTATAAATCTCTCTTTAAGTCGATACTTCACTAATACCGATTTAACCTAATCCTGAACCGGCGAACCAAACACAGAGGGGTTGATGACTCGAAACAACAAAATACATAAGATGCATAATAATTACATTCCATTTTATTACATTTCATCACAACAATACCGAAACTGCCTGGAGGGAGAGTTTTATTCCCCAGGCGTGGTATCTGCCAAAAATGTTATACCCTGTACCACACAAGCTGTCCTTTTACGGTGTTTTTAAATTTAATAACTGAAAGATTTGTTCTGATCTAGGATCGTATTGTGCAAACGTAAATATTGCCCCTGAAACGATTATTACTATTATTGGTATTATTATTATTAATAGCTTGTTGAGTCTCACTGCTGGGCGAGTGCCTCCCTGTTTAGATCTAGAATGGAGTAATCCCTTAATAAGGAGTCCAGCTCACCTCGCCATCGCTGACGGGGTCTGCTGCTGTCACGGATGTCGGGCTGTTTCATCTAAGTAGAACTGGGTTGACAACGTCAAGCGCACGACTGAAGATTTCCGGGTCAAGAAAACATATATACAAAGTTACATTGGAAAACATGTTTCACATATACTCTTCTCCTTGTTTGTTGTATATCTCATTATAATTAGAATTTTATTTCATAAGAAGCCGTGATGACAATAAAACGGCAAATTAATGCTCTATTATATATCAACGTGAGATGTTGTGAGATGTTTGATTTATGTAATCGTTACACAGTACATTAAAATTACATAAGTGATTTCCACACTCGTTAGGATACAATGCAACAATGGCATTATAATTTATTCAACAGTTTTCCTTATTTTGTTCGCTTTTACTATTTCTCTTTTTATATTTAACTTTTACTATTTGCAATTTTCTAAGCTATCCCCCAAGTCATTTATCGTCAGCACAACATTTCCCGCCGGGACACGTGGCGCAGTTGTAACACAGAGGATAATGTCGCTCTATTTGGAGCACAGCGCTTTGACAATTCATGCATCAAGTAGTGTTTGAATGTTTAGCAGCAATATGAGCACGACACTATCAGAGGTTTGTAGTTATCAGCTGAATGGCCAAGCGGCGGATAGCGTTATTGTCATGCAGGTACATTGCTCTCCATTCCTCTTCCTCACCAGTGTACCACCGGCTACTCACAAACCGAAAGGCACGCACAGCTCCCAAGCCCAATTTGGCTGCAATGTAGTATTTTTACAGAATAGGGGGCAAACGAGAAATCGAAAATTATTTAAGGCTACCCACGCCCATAAACATCCATATACTTGCTATGACGATTCCTTCCTTGGGCCACAGGCTACTCACAAACCACACAAAATACTATATTATGTCAGCATGAGATAACTCCCCGGTCGTGACGGCCCAATTTCGGTGCACAGGAGGACACAGTGTAATGCACCTTACAGGGCACTACCTCCTCCTAAGCAGCATGGCAATACCTCTTCTTCAAATGCATGCAACTATAAAATGTTTTGTAAGGTGTTACCTCACTAAACGTTATATGGTTGTATTTGTTTCCCACATTATATCACCTCCCGCAAGTAGCACAACATGAGGAAATTTACCCGGCTCCTCGGCCGAATAAAGCATATTCAATATTATTGACTTCACAAAGTTTGTCCGCCAATGTCCTTTGTGTGTTCAAATGCGATGACCTTGTTTACTTTTATACTCTTTAAATCTTCTGATTCACGACAATATTTACATGGAACATTATTTTTTGACATGTCATCATATTTGGTATATTCGTGGTATGGTCACAGTATTGGTTAAATTTAGCTAAATGTCATCATCAGCCGGACGACGTCCACTACTACACCTACACAATATATTGCAATCAAAAAGTATTTGGCTAAATTTAATTAATAACATACATGAACAACATGCACTATGGGGAAGCCAGTGTCCAGTAGTGGACGTCGTCCGGCTGATGATGATATTTAGCTAAATTTAATTAATAACATACATGAACAACATGCACTATGGGGGAAGCCAGTGTCCAGTAGTGGACGTCGTCCGGCTGATGATAATTTTTTATAAATGGTAAGCAGGCAGTTGGCCCAATGTAGCAGCATACATGTGAGGAGCTGCAAGCTCCAACTACGTGTTTTAAATTTATTTTATTCCGTGACAAATTAAAAACAACAAAAGAAGTATTCAATACTTAAGTATCATAGAAAATAATTAGAAGATTAGATTCACATATATTTTACACTAGCCTATCATCATCACCATCAGCCTTTATCGCTCCACTGCTGGATATAGGCCTCTCACAATGAACGCCAAGGCGACCGATCTCCTGCTACTCGCATCCATCCCGGACAGACTACTGCACGAAGATCGTCCTCCCACCTGGTAGACGGTCGACCAACACTTCGTTTCATTAAACACGGTCTCCCTTCCAGAACCCTACTGGCCCATCTGCAATCTGTTCTTCCGAGTTTGTGAACAGCCCATTGCCACGGACCTATACTTATTATGAAACAAAGTACCTAATGGCTGTCTGTTTGTATCTGATCGATTTTCTCAGCTATTTCTAGCCATTGCCACTGAATGAATTTCGATGCGGTTTAATTTCGTGATTTTCCCCCATGAATTAACCCCTTCCCCCCCTGAAAAACGGCATGAGTTGTATCGTGTCAATATCCTCAACACCATCTGCAATAAATAACCTTAGGAATGTTATGAGATATACTTTCGAAAATAATATATTTATAAAAATATAAATTTGAGAACGTTATAAAAGAACGTTTGTGTAATAAAAAACATTTTGGAATTTACGACGCTTCCCACACAGTTTCGGTATCTTTGTCATAAAATGTAGTAGAATCAAATACAATTGGAATGTAACTTATTAATATTGTCTCAAGTCATCAGTCTCGCTGTGTTTATTGTTTATTTCGCCGGTTGTTCTCAGGTCAGGGTTCAGGCGAGTAAAGTAGCGACGTTCAAAGAGAGATTTCTTAAAACTTATTTAGAATAAAATATTTTGATTTTGATTTTTGACTTAATCATGAACCTTTATGTCCACTCTAAACAATAACCTTTTTAAATGAACATAGAGAGACAGCGGCGACCACGTCCGATCTGTTGAAGTCCTATGTTCAGACCGGGCCACAGATGCCCCGTGTTTCTATAAGTTGTATTGTTTCTCATAAATTAATCACCTTTACACTCATCAGAATTCGTAAGGGAATAAAGCTGTTCTTCCCTCTCACACTCAAGCTTTTGTCTTTTTTAGGACGTCACATAGAGACATTCATAATAGGTTTATTAATGTAAATTGTATATAATTTACTTGCTGTCTCATTGACCTAAAGTATATCCCCATTCGTTTTTTCGGGATAAACATTATGTTTCATTCCATTCCAGATATTAGTGAATATATTTGACAAACTACAAGCTGTCGCACCCGTGTTGTTTGGAAGCCTCACCGGCACCACCGTTTAAGGGGAAGAAGAAGGCAGGTTCCATTCGGCATTTACATTACAAAAATATGAATGTCTATGGGCCCCTGTAGTCGTCGAAAGGCTACGAATGTCACCCCCCCCCCCTCTCGAATATTTTATGTATAAAAAATTATTATAACACACCACTTCTTTTTTTCGCTGGGGAATGCATTCACCCGTGCCCATAAGTGGAGCAGATCCTGGGGGTTATGTGGGACTCTGGAAGCGAAAAACCAATACCTACTTATCCCCAGCGGTTTTCCTACTCTACCGCCAGTGGAAGAGCCACAGAAAAGCTGTAGCATATAACTGTGATTCCACCAGCGACATCATCAAACCACGGCAGCCTAGCCACGAGAAGGATAAGGTCCTTGATGTGGCAATGGACTGCTCTCACACTCAGAAGATCAGATGGCACATGGGCCAGTAAGGTTTTGGAGTGGAGGCCGCGTTTAGGAAAACGAAGTGTTGGTCGACCGTTCACCAGGTGGGAAGACGATCTCCGTGCAGCAGCCGGTCGGGTGGACGCGAGTAGCAGGAGATCGGCCGTCTTGGCGTTCATTGATGATGATTTACTACTATTTTGGTTACAAATAAGTTTATAATTATGTTGAATTAGCTCAAGTGGATGTGACACACACACAAGAGTACAAGTGACAAGTGCACTCGATACGCTATGAGCTCACCCAAACATAAACTGCACTTGCTTAGTGCGAAGATTTTATGTTCTACGCCGCTTCGAGACTGTTCCTCTAAATAACACGATACCATTTGAAAAGTGTAGTCTATGCTATCACATGTGCTGTTTGATGATGGTGGCGTATTGGTATGTAGAACTTGAAGGACACATCTGCATAACATTTAACCGCGCGGGTGTTAGCGCACGTCAGTAGACATAAAAAGGCTACGACTGCTTGTGTGTGTATTCATATATTTATTATAAAAAATCTTAATATATATATGTAAATATTCTTGTATCCTGTTATTTCCACGCATTGTTCAAAACGTCAGCGTGTTTTCCGACAATTCTCCAAAAAGCTCATATCATCAAAGTTTGGAAAGGAAGGCTTTTCTTATTTTACGAATAGTCGATAAGTATTATTAGATCGAGAGCTTATTGCTTCGCATCGAGGACAAGAGCCGCTTTCCGATAATTGATTAAGAAATCTCCTTTATCGAGGTTTGTTAAAAACACTTCTCATTCGAGCTCCAAGTGGGTGTTCTGTGAGGTTAATAAACTTGTATGAAAGTTCGTTACTACAAGATATTTTCAATGATTTATTCAAAATTATGTACGGTACAACTGCGTAGCGCTACTAGTATCAAATTAAAATCCATCAGCTGCGTGTGACGTCCTCTGGCGAGTAGTACGCATTACATTCGTTTATTATATACAAATGAGGCAGACAGTGGTGTACGGACATCCCCTTTTCTGTTCCAAAAACAATCACTATTTGGTACGCCCATAAATAACCCGGTATATCTCTTCCCATCCGCGGGAAAAAGGGAGTGAGGGCTCTATTCTCCTATCGTCTAACATTTTATTTCGTTCTCTTATCGTGCCAGCTTGATCTAG
The DNA here is from genome assembly GCA_017140195.1 of Eumaeus atala. Lineage (NCBI taxonomy): Eukaryota > Metazoa > Arthropoda > Insecta > Lepidoptera > Lycaenidae > Eumaeus > Eumaeus atala. Next base: position 234,093 of record JAFELO010001113.1, on the reverse strand, counting down.
GTGCAATGCAGTAGTCAGCGCTGCTTCTTGCAAGGTGCATATATATATAACATATTAGATTTGTACGCTCAATGGTATACCATATAAAGATCTTTTGTTACGTTGAAGAATAGTTCTGTTTAAATAATAGTACTCGTACAATAAAGGTTTACATGACAGTTACATGCATCTTTCGCTTCCGATTACGTTCCGCTGCTTTTGTGATCTACAACAGTACCTTTGCAGAATGAAATATAGAAAGTCCATTCAGTGTAGGTACTATTGTCGCAATACATCAACTTTAACGACTTCCAAGTCTCCCATCCTGTTGTGCTGATGGCCTGGCAATTCCACTCGAACGGAGAGAAATCACACGCATGAATAACAGCTTAGCTTACCCTGTAAAAGACTTCCACATTTTAATTATTATTATTAATAATAAATCACAAGAACAACTTTGATCCTACCCAAAACATCTTATTTATTATAATCTAATCTGTTTGGATGACCATGGTTTTTACTAGATCTTTGACGCAGTAATAATTGTTTACTAATATTCTTAGGAAAATCCGCCTCCACGAATGTACTAGCCGCGTGCACTCATGCGGAAGAGATCAACAAGCGCGGTGAAGCGCGCAACACGGCAGGGGAACGGACTCGCTTTATCTGAGAGCTCGGACGCTACGGATGTTTTAATAATTATATTTCGTTATACATAGCTAGTATTCAATAAAATCGTGATTGTGTAACTCTCCTATCTTTATTTGGTCTTTTAAGAATATAGTAAATATTGTACAATCCAAAACGACGCCAAAATTTTGTCCCTCATCGGACAACGCGTATGGTGTTTTCCCTCATATATTATTTTGACAGCACAAAAACTTTCATCGCCATCTTTACAATTCAATATTTAAAAAGGCTATTAATTAGTAATTATAATTATTGTTCTCTGTTAAAATGCGACTGAAATAGGAAAGGACACGAATTTGAATATGATTGATATATTTGGATGGACAAGTGTATCAATCTGAATATCTGATATTATTTTAGCTGAATACAAATAGACGTTTTGACAAATACCAAAGCCTGTATATATTTTTGTAACCGTGTCACGCATGCATTGGATTCCTGGGTGGGATCCAATGCATGCGTGAGGATCTCGAATTAACCGAACACCGAAATCCCGTGGGTACATACAAGCAGGCGTTGAATTGTCCTGGATCTGACAGAAGTAAAAAGCATCGATGACTGACTAGTTTCTCAGAAGGCTGATTTCCAAGACAAGGGACAGCGTCGGGCCCTTATAAACCCATAGACATTAATAGGACTGAGTAATGAACATTCGTAAACTTGTCTTTGGCAGAACAAGAGACAACAATTCAAATAATTGGTATTTGATAAGGCTTGGTTGGCCCTGGGAAAGCGATGTGATCATATAGCGGCAGTATTATATCAGTGAATGATGTCTAAATAACTTGAAAAAAACATAAACCAAATTACCTTAATGGCATAGCTTCCTAAATAACGGAAATTAATACTGTATTAGTACCAATTGTTTAACTAAAAGAATCATATGCATATATAATATATAAGTAACCAAGCAATGCATAAAGTTGGGTGTTTGCATAAAATTTAGAAACTTGGCGCGCGTGGAGTAGACACGAGGTCAGAAGATAATACAGCCACTTGAATAAGTTAAGCTATCTCCAGAAGTACTTAAGTAGTTAGCGTTAGGGAAAAAATACAGGACGCTATCAAACAGAAAAATGGTTTCATAGATTTTTTAAAGAAAGTAAATTCATGTATATAAAACAGTGACATTAAATTATTAGACGTTTGCTATTATGATTAACTGTTTTGTAAACGGATGTGAAAATACACATTACATGAACACCTCTAATCTAAGCGAGATTCGAACCCTCGTGTGTTATGCCCTGCGCTGCTGGAATAATTAATAAAACAGATACTAACTTTAAATACTGAAACGAAGAATTGTTTATTTAAACTATATTATACGCGGAACACAGCCGGAGAATTATAATTATTTTGTACAGTAAATGTGAGTATTTGCTATAGAATTTTTAAGCTTGTCGACCACATTGTACGATGATGTAATGAAATGAATGAGTCCTCCCTTTAGTCCCTATTATGAGGATGTGGTGAGAACCTTTCAGCTTTCACATATAGCTACACTATAATATTATTATAATTATGTTAATTCAGATTTTGACAGAATTTTGTTTGTAATACTTCATAGATATTGTTAGTGAATATCAATTAATTACTGATTTTCTTAACTGTCAGTAAAAAGTAACTAAGCTTGTAATCACGTCAGGAGCAGCCTGTATAATTTAAACACATCAGGACCAGCAAGGGACGTCCTTACTGTTCATCCTTTTTGCCTGTGTTTGAGTTCAGACGTGATATTTACTATTTTCAAGATTCTATACTGAACTGTATAGTGGGCAGGTACATTTTATTGATAAAAAATCTGAACGTGAACAGATGGAACGAAGTCATGGTCAAACCACGCCCGAGCATTGACAGAGTTGTTATTAATGCTTTATGTAATACTGGTATTTTTGCTATTACATAAGGTTTATATGGGACTAGCGTCTGAAGAGAGAGAGAGAGAGAGAGAGAGAGAGAGAGCGAGAGAGGAAACAAATAGGCTTTTTTACGATCAGAATATAGGATGACGCATTGGCGTCTTATTATTTCACCATTCACCTACCTACAATACAGCAAGGCACTACCAAATATACAAAAGATTTAACCATCATGCTAATATTATAAATGCAATAGTAACATATATGTGTGATAGTAATTTTTGGAGGCAAACACTATTTTATCCGATTTGAATAATATTCTTATCTCAAAAAATGAAGCGTACCTAGGAGATGTTTAACGCAAGTTAAGCCTCACGGCATAACTTAGTACCAACGTTTATCTCGAAGCACGATAGGGGTAACACCAAGTCTAGCGATCCAAATTACAAAACAGATTAACGCGCTCAATATTATTCCTCTAACATGACCCGTACTTTGTAACAATTATGTTTTGAAACTTAAATATTTTATAAAAAATTATAACTGTCATCCTTGGCTGTAAGGCTTAATGTTCTCTGTGTTGAAGAAATGTCACTCTTTTTCCTTTTTACGATGGCGAGGATGGATAATTGCGATGGCTGAAGCTATCTTCCATCGCGAAACTATAATTAAATAATGTTTTTCTCTCCAGCTGGGAACCTACATATTATTGTCACAATGCACGAATTCATGTTTCATTAAAAGGATGAGTGCATGATTTCTTGCCGACGCCATGTTTAATTGTTGTTTTGATGTTAAATTCTATTTAATTGTAACTGAGTATATGTGTTGCCTGATTTTAGTTGGCTCATGAAGCCAAAAGCATGTTAATCTTAGTGGTTGTGTGTTCCTTTTGAGAGCTCTACTCCTTTAAATTTTTTTATTTTTCTTTTTATTGAACACTATATTATTCAAATATATTGAATATAAGAAATGAAGGATAATCAACACAATTAAGGAAAGCAAACCATAATTATATATATAAAGGACCATCCAAATTGCAGCCGGGAACCTCGGACAACTGCCAGATAAGACTTCATACCCTTACTTTTTACTAACCAATAACAAAAACTATATTAAGTCCGTTGTTGTTCTTGTACTATTTTAAGTCTGTCCTGGACTGTGAATATGGAAAGGCCAATTGAATAAATGCATTTTCAAGTGCAACACAATTCTAAAGTCTCTCTTTAACCTAATAGTCCTTTTATCTTAATACAAATTGTAAAAAATGGCGCCCAACGTAAAAATGAAATAAAAATTGCATTGTACCTTAAATACTTGTTCTTAGTTTCAATCAGTAATTAGTTTTTCTTATTAAACGTCTCATATTTTGATCTTAACATTAATTAGTGTCTTACCCACATTCATAATCAATATATTTTTGAAATTATTATGGTAAAATTAAGAATTTAAAGATTTTTTAGTTTCTAACTTTGATACTTATCACATTGTGTATGTAGTTAATAATAATGTAATTTAAAGTTACATTATTATCAAACCAAGTGTATATTGAGGTTATAAATTGCTTTAAAAGGTTGACTTGTCATAAAATTAATATTTTCGAAATTTGGAATATCACTTAGAAATTATTTGAACAATTATTTGACGAAGAGTATTTAGAATTATTAAATTGTTCATTCTATAATATTATATATAATATATTCTATAATATTAAATAGAGTTTTGCTTTTGTTTGCTTGGGAGTGCTGTAGTAGTAATTCTTGAAAGCAGTATTTTAGTGTTTTTGTAAAAGGCTGAGAATTTGTTAGCTCACATACACCACCGTTTATGTAGATTGGATTTAGGTGATAACAAACATGTATATGAAGGATATATTATGGAACATTTCAAGAATTTGAGATCATCAGGATGTGCTTATCCATGATAAATTGTTTTTATTTTTTGCATGTACTGCTACATGTGGTATTGTTTTACAGCACTTGTTAATGCATTGTCTTTGTGCATTATTTTGAGAATATTCATCTGTATTACATCTTTAATATATTATGAAAAATATTATGTATTAGATTACCCTAAAGTTTTGTATTTACTTAATAGTTGTGAGTGAGGTGTATTGTGACCTCACCTCTGTTTGAAAGGGCGAGGTGTAATAAGTACAGACGCAATTAGCATGTTATTGTGATTGTAGTGATGTTGTCAGAGATAATATAATAATGGATGCGGTATGTGTGTTATACAGTGAACAAAATGTAACTATTCATAATATTATTTAGGGATAATTGAAGTAACAAATTCTCATGCGGGCCGCAGTGCTAAACATTTCTTTTTGCATTCAATAATGATTAGATTTGAGTTTTGTTTTGGAGGTTACAGTTGTATTTAAATTTTGCAAAGAGTAGCAAAATTTCACCCC